>JADLZK010000032.1:0-213915 GCA_015847255.1 Hyparrhenia diplandra
CAAGAGATGCAAAAGTCGGATGAAGAGAGGTATAGTTTGAAGGGACGAGAAACCTAGGTTGTCGGTTTCTATAGACGTCATCAATCAAATGTTAAGAAGATGCTCTCGATTATGCACCCCAAGGTTTTGCAAATTGCAAGGCATAAGATAGATCAATCAATAATAGAATCAAGATACTACTAAATAATATGTCTTTACAGTAATACTTTCGAAAAATATATTTTTTACGAATATTTGCAAATACATGTTATGTTAAATAATGTATAGCTTACACCATCCATGTATTGTAACATTATACTAAAAAAAGGCTTAGTAAATCCAAAGATATAAACCATTTCGATTGCACATTATGCAATATTTTCATGTTACTAAAATAATATATCGGTTCCTCTATTAAACTGTGTAACATTATACTAAAAAGGCTTAGTAAATCCAAAAGATATAAACCATTTTCGATTGCACATTGTGCAATATTTTTCATGTTACTAAAAATAATATATCGGTTCCTCTATTAAACTGTGTTCTGAGCTCTTTATTTTTGCCTAAAAACTTCTATAGGTGAAACACGGGTAGTTCTATAACCGTACTTTCTAATCTACAGTCTATAGTTTAGAGAAAGCAGTAAAGAATCGTTGTCTCCCTCCATCCAAGCCATTTTATTATTTACAATAATAACATAGAAAATATATAGTTATTACTTTTCTCAGTAATTAGGCTGTGCAGGAGCGCCCTCATGATCATTATTTTAAAATCCAGGGTCGTTCCCGCAAGAACTGAAAACAGAAACCGGAGCTTTACTAATACCGTCACACGAAACGTGAACCCTTTCACAGGACCCAGCCCCCACACCCACCGTAGCAGATCCCACTCCGTCCATCCGCATCCAACGCCAGCCTGGGTCACCGCTGGCGTGGCGTCACCGCAGCCTCAGTACAGCCAAGTGACGACGCAGCGGGTTGTTTTGGCTCACTCACCTCGACGCCACGCCACGCGCCAGCCGCCATCACACCGGGCCGTCGCTTGATGGTTCGCTGCCGCCACGCTCGCAGACTCCGCCACGCTCTTTCGGCCGTAAAGACTCAACCGGGGCACAAATGCAGCGGGACCACGCCATAAAAAAGAGAGACGGTTACAGAGCGCCGGGGCATCATCACGCACGCTACAGAGAGCAGAAATACAAGATCCATCATATCGCCGCGCCGTGCGCCGCAGCTCGGCCGGCCAGCGGCGGAGTGCCACGTGCCCTGCGGGTCGCCACGCGGGCGCTGCACGCCGCGCGGCAACCAAACACGCCCGAAACGCCACCGGAGGCGAGACGGAGGCGGAGGCGTGGCGGCCGGCGGTCATCGGCGGGCTGGTAAAAGCGCCGTGGAGGCTACACCTGCATGACATGTCGTCCAGACTGAGACGCGGAGCGTGGCCGCTGGGCAGCGTGCTGACCGGGGCACTGGACGGGACGCCAGCCAGACCGGGCCATAGGCGGCAGCCGACGCAGGCTGCCGCGTCGTCGGTGTGGCATCTGCCGTCTGCGCGCAGGCTCCTGGAAACCGGAGTGCCGTCTGTCAGGTGCTGCTGGTGACGCGCCAGCCGGTGGGATAATGACCAGAGTCAAACTGGTGTGTCAGCCTGTAATGCCAGCGATTGCCTCGAAACCCGGTGGGCCCCGGCTCTGGTTTCTTTGACTGTACTACCGCTGCAGCGTGGAGATCCAGGGTCCGTCTGCGAGTCCGCAGTGCGGTTTTCGTCATGCTCGGCTGCAGGAGCCAGGAGACCCGTTCCGTTTCCCGCTGTCTCGTAACGGAAGCGAGACCCGAAAGCAGACGATCGTCGGAAGTCAGGCCACAGGTGCGGACTGCCCAGTGCCCACGCCACTCGGGGCATGCAGTGCGGATGGGAGGTGTGGGAGTTCGGCGCCCACCGTTCTGCAGTTCAGGGCCACGTAGGTGCGGCGCCCGGCCAAATGGCAATACATTTCATTACAGGGTCCGTTAGGCGGAGTGCAGTGAAGGTCCTTGGCGTTTTTACAAGTGGTCATGGCGTTGGAGCGTGCTGAAGTAGAACAGATCTGATTTATCTTCTTCAAATAAAATCAAATATTTATATTAACTTCTAAAATTCGGCGTTTCACCTTTTAAGAGTCTTGCACTAGTTATAGTCCTGCCGCGTGTCTAGAATCTATCCCGAAAATAGACCTACGTTGTACTAGTATTGAAAGTAGGTTTCCAGGAATAAAGGTAAATACTACATTACGCAATAGTTACTACATAACTAAAATTGTTAAAAAAAGTTATCCAAATATCTTTCTAGAAAATATTCATTTTTAAAATACTAAAATCTGATTTAACCTATAAATTTTGTTCTAACTTAGAAAAGTATGAAGATTTGTTGGTTTCATAATCTATGTTTTTGTGAGCTAGGCACCATAATATAGACGCATGATTTTAAAAAACATAAGTCGGCATCTAGAATCTATCAAAAGCGTGCTCCAACTTTCGATCGTATGCTCTTGATCGCGCGTGTAGTCCCTCTAGCGATAAATGAGAAAGCGGCCATGTTCATACGGATCACATTATTAGGGTTCTATGGAAAAGGCACCTTTATATTTTTTGTCGCGTCCTCCATTTCATGTGATCACTTAGGGTGGTTAAGAGAGAGAGAGATGGGTTTAGGATGCAAGAGGAGTTCGAGTCATCGAATTTTGAATAAAATGAATAAACAACCAAGATAGAAATTTGTCTTCACAGACAGCAAAAACCAATCTAGGAATCAAATACGAAATCTTGGTTTCATTCATTCTCAATTCTTTGGTTGTTTTTATCTCGAGAGTTTTCCCACATCTGGCAGGGGTGTCTGGGGAGTGTCCCTCTTGGTAACCATTGGCGAGTGTTTACTGGCCTCGGGCAGCTGCATTCAACAACCAAACGTTGTACGACTGTTGTAAAAAAAATGTTGGTTCCTAGCGAGATTCGAGATTGGATTCAAACAACTAAAACATAACCTCTTACGATGGGGGGATGATCGATAAAGAGGCTTTAGGAGATTGGACTAAAGGCCCGAGGCGCGCTCAACATGTATAATAGCTCCACAATGCCACATAGGATGCCATATTGGAAGGCGAGGAAGGAGGTAGCAAGATAGCCGCTTGCCGATTGAGTCTCCTCTAGAGGGTCGATGGCCTTGTCGAATAATGAAAGCGGCTTCGCTAGAAAGGAGGAAAGAGCGAACACCACTAGCTAGTCTCTTGCAAAAAGCTACTCCTCGAAGTGACATCTAAAGGAAATAGTAGTGTGGGTGAGAAAATAATGGAAGCGGTATGGTCTTCGTTGTGGAGATATGGAGTATCAGTTGGTCTTTAATAATCTACATGGAACCTTAGACAAAAATTTGCCCTTAACAAGCACCTAGTTTGGATTTAAAAGGTAACCTTTTGGGACAAGGGAGGATCAATAAAATGCTTCGGAGAATCAACTAAAGAGCACATCCGATTCAAATTTTTCGAGATAAGGAAGGTTTTCTCTCGGTCGCACTTGGGCTTCGCTCAAATGAGTTTAGGCCATAAGCTCAATTTAGGTTTAACGGTGGCTCTTGAAACTAAGTTCCCATTGTTAAAAAACACCGCCCCAGAGTAGCACAAAGATAGCCAAGTCAAGGAATCCAGCAGTGACTAGCATTTGGGCGACGTTATTCAAGTGAAAATGGAGGAACCCCTTTGGGTTTTAGAGGAGAATTAGGGTGTTTATCAAAAAGTTTATTTTTGGCGGCTTCTAGGTCTTGACCCTCAAACCAACTAGGATATATTGGTGCCTCACTATTTTTTAGGTTGCAGCGATGTTTTTTTTTTTTCCTTTTGGTTTGGCCACTGAGATTTGAACTACGGTCGGTGATTCTTCAACACTGGGCGTTGGCTCTAGGCACTCGTTTTTGCTTGAGGTTTTAACCACCAAATCTCAAACAAAAACAACTTAGCCATCTAACTGCTTGGAGCAAAAGTACTGGCTCTTTTCGCTTGAACTTATAGCTTTCAGCCATTCGAACAGTGTTTTCCTATCATAGAATCAACCAAAATTATCCAAGAATCAGCCACAGAACCACCAGCCAAACATACGTGGCAGAGTTACCATGGTTGAGGTACTTTACCAAAAGTCCTACCAAACTTGTGCGGAGCTTAATATAACACAGGCAACTAGTCTGCATCCTCTGGCCTGGAAGCTAGCACGAATCGGTCCTGGAGCTGGTACCTGCTTTGGGTCTGTCGGTAGCTCTAAATGGCTCCAACTCTCCGTACAATGTCGCGAGAAAGCTGTTTTCTCTTTTCTCAAATAAATAAACTAGAAGCCAGTAAAACTATTATTTTTGCTTCACCAACTCAACAGGAGTTGTCGTCAAAAAACTCAACTGTATTTGTTTTGAAACCGTACCAAGCAAGACCTAAATCGACATCTGCTCCTTTCCTTTTTACATTACAAATTTACAATTAGTGGTGCCTCAACCTCTACTTTGCCAAAGAAAAAATTTCTATTGAGTCAACATCAATTGAAAGTAACAAAAAACACTTGGGAACAAGTATTTTTGGTAAGAAAAATAGCTTACTAAACTCGTATGTACAGAAGTACAGCGATGTTATCCAAAAATCCCTCTCTCAAAATATTGGATTATTCAAGATTGACAGTGAAGACTGCATTGATGATGCATTACCAATTACTTTAGAAATTAGAATGGATATATACATTTGCAAGGAGGTCAAGCCATCTAAACAGTAAATGCTATTGACAAAAATGGAGTTTTCTGCTTGTGTCACTAGTTACAGGATTGTTTTCTCTAAAAATTACAGGTTGCCCTTACACTACCCACGGAACAACATCTACAAAAGTTGCATGATAAAAAAATAAGAGTACAGATGTCAATATATCGCTTGACAAAAAGAAATCAGTAACAAAGAAATAAAGACAAACCACGACAAAACTATATATGATAGAAAAAGAAGAATAAAATATCTACCACTTAGCTTGCCTTTCTGTCCTTCCCAATACTTGTTTTTGCGATATATAAATGATCCAACATGTTTCTAAACAAGATGTTAGAAGAGTTCTTCTGAGTTGAATTTGTTCAGGCTTCCTGTTTTGCATCATAGAAGTTTGTAAAGCAAAAGGTCTAACAGAATAAAACCATTGCTTGCCAGTCGTGAGATATTTACATAACATAAGACTGCCAATGGTGAAAAAGGTTTCATACTGTACAAACTACTTGATGCATTAGAAGCACAACAGCAACAATGAGCTTTTGTAGCTGCAATGTTGGGGAAACTGAATTGTCGAACAGGTAAGAAGGTATGAATAGACCAAGTCTAGAATGACATTGAGTAGCCATACCTTCAGGAAGATGAATACCTTTTCATAATGTATTTCTGTTGAAATTTTTGCACCCTTCTGCTGCACTTTATCAGGATGGATGCACAATGTTTTGCTTTCCTGTATTCTTTTCTTGACAGATGCTGCTGTAATCAGGTCAGTCAATGATATAGGTCGCCAACCACATTCAGGCCAAAAGAACCTGCACAGTTAAACAAGAAGCATTTAGCATAGCAACTGGATAACAAAAGGCTTTAGAAAATATAATTTTCTAGCACTCAATAACCATAGCGAGCATCTTCCCAAAAATATAAAACAAAAAGAGATTTCGTGGCACAATGTATGATACAAAGGTTGCAACGAAACAACATCCTGCCATTAAAGAGACAATTATTTTGAAATTATCCTCCGCGGTGAACATCATATCAGCACTTATTGTATATTAGACTTGCCAACAACTATTTTCTATACTGCTTAAGACACAATGATTGGTATGCTACATTATACTTAATTTTTAGTCATCGCGTACATTGCCATCATTCATCTATGTAAAATTTCTTTTATAATACAGTTTTTTTACTGAAAAAGCGAGCGAACATCTCAACATCAAATGGTGTTCACTATTCACTAGGAGATAGGTAAGCCACCGATATGAATTGTTATGACAGCGTCACATATCAGCGGCTCTTGCCCAGCGCCAAAAACCGATGAAGCTAAGCCATACCTGCGGTTAGGGGCTAAATGCCCAGGATTTCATTTCCTTAGATATATTGCTTTGTTTTCCACAAATATAGGATCTTGATTGATTGGTTTTGTTAGGAGGATAAATACCTAAACAGTTTTGGAATGAATTAAGCATTACCTGGCCTCAAGGGCCTTCCCTCCGCGTGTCTCCCTCTCTGGCTCCACGTGCACCCGCGGCTCAATCACGCGGGGGTACAAGCCCTGGCCTCCTGTGTCTCCCTACCCCTTACCACCTATGTAGGCGTACGCCGCCCGGTAGGATCGTTAATCCTAATCAGTAGCCTTCCATGGCGAGGTAATAATATATATAATGCTTGGGTCAAATAGACATGATACTACAGACAGAGAATACATTCTTATGCAGACTAATTCTCACCTTACCCACCAAAGAGGCGTATATATAACCTAGCCACATCATTTTATTTCTGTTATTACAATTTCAGTACACCCTTTTTACTGTAGGAATTTTTCAACAGGCACATGAAAACAAGATGGTTTTAAAATCAGCCAGAAATACAAAGTATTTCCTTGGGATTCAATCATGGATGATGCTATCTAAAGGGGCATCAGTCTTAAAAGGGGTAAGCCCTATACCAAAAGCTGCACACTTATTACCCCCTGCCAAGCTAGACACCAGAGAATTTGAGCTATTATACATGTTTAGTAGTATGGTAGCATAGCCTATAACCTTCTGGCTCTCTTCGATTTTTCACCTTCTTAATGCATATGCAAAATAAAATGCTTCACTCCATTATATCTTAAAATGGAGGCAGCAACTTCAAAGGATAGCAATTTATACCGCGTCAAAACCAATTTGAAAAAAGTTTCATAAGGCATTTAGGGATGGCAATCCTACCCATGAGTATAAGCTACCGATGGGTGTGGCGTGTGTAACACCCAGCGTCCAAAAACTGCTTATATGGCCCCTCCCACCGCGTGGAGCGGCCAGCACAAAGCGTAGCTCCTAAGCTTACACTTTTAGGTGCTGCAAGCAGGCGTAAAAGGGTTAGCCGAAGGTGCTCGTTTGGAACGGACTATAAAGGTGGTACTAAACCCACCAGCGACAACCACACATGAGCCGCCCAGGCTACATGGGCCCAACTTCACAGGCTTCTGACAGGCTGGGGGTGTTACAGCGTGGGTAAATCTGCCCACAGATGCGGGTACAAGATTCTAACCAAGGGTATGGAGTGCGGGTATGTCACTTCACCTTATACATGAGCAAAATTAGCCGGTCCGAGGCCACGACAGGTTTTTTGGCCTGCCCCGAACCTTCTTGGGCGGGGCCTGGGCACCGCTGCCTAGAAAATTTTTTAGGGCCTGAGCCCGGCCTGAAATGCTGTTTTTTGCTATTTTACACTTTAAAATATCACTTGTGGAGCCAGGCCCAGCCTAAAAAAATTGAGGCCAACTTGCCTATTAGTGCTAAAAATACAAAAGAATTCCAATTCTAGTGATAATCAAGAAAAACTATGAGGTCGCAGGATACCCTATCATGGAGTCTACTACAAAAATTATATATTAACTATCTCCTAGTATACATTACCTCAAATTCCATGTGCCCAACAGAATAAGCCTGACATGTAATGTTTTTCCATAGGAGTGCCTTTATTGCAAGAAATAAGTACTGGAACTTAACAACAGATATGGCTAGGGAGCCTTTTTTTTTCCTCAAAGCACGGGGGCTAGGTATCACTATATAAAAGAAATAAAAGGATTTAGAACCCCATACAGACACCCAACACATATACACTCTTTTCCTAGAAAAACAGCCTCAACTAACAAATCAATTTCACTCGAATTTTTAGGGGTGCAAGGGGATATGAAACTCCTCGAGGAAGGCCCCAGCCAAACACCAAAGGTATGATTTCTCCCTAATGAGCACTAGCACTTCCCCATTTAAGATAAGGCAAGATCTCATCAACGTATTACTGACTGCAATCAGAAAACTTATATTTCAAGGGAAAAGCGGAAACAAAAATCATATATCTACACTGGAAACAGGGTACTAGCATATTGTAGTGTTGATAGCAAGGCCCGTAGGTTGCCCTTCTTTGCCAGCAGCCCACCTCTTTATCTCAAAGTCAAGTGTGATTCGCAATTCTCTGCAAAACCACATTACCTCAAAAAATAAACTACCTACTTAAAGCCCAGAATCATCCTCATGATAAGATATAAGAGCTTACATGTAAGCTCTTCCTGCTCCCTCTGAGAAGCTTTGCAAAGTCAACGCTCATTCTTCTCAGCCAAAAGAGCTTTTTTTGCCCCTGAAAATATCTTATGAACACATATAGATTTGCCTTTTTGAGAAATCAATGTTACTTTTTATAATTTACTAAATGAGGAGGACGGTTTGCAGATTGATTATAGGTTAGCATACACGCCGCTCCTCCATTGTTCTTTTGGTGGCCGTTTCAGTCTTGCCTTCCTTCTTTCTTCACTCTCTCATCCACTAGCAGAAATACAGCAGATGATGAAGGTGCTATATATGAATAATACTCCATATTAAAAAAGGTTAGTGCTTCATTGCACTCAAAGTATGCTGAGGGTAGTGTTTTCTGGTACCTAAAAGAACATTAATTTTAAACACTGAAGGGGGCCTGAGTTACTTGACCACCTATCTCCGCGACTAGAAACATTTGATTGGCATCTTTAATCAGCGTAATGTATTATAACTGATTTGCAAAATTAGTTTCTAAGATAAACTCAGAGAAACTTCTAATACTAAATAGTACCTCAAATATAGAAGATAGGCCATCCATAAGATTGATTGGCCGAAGGCTGTGTCAAGGGGAAGAGTTAGACCAGAAGATGTCCTCCTTACACCACCAGAATCAGCATTGCCATGAAGTTTGAACATCAGAAAAGGATTCTGAAAATTTTAAAAGTATCAGAAAGAAGTTAAACAGAAAATTTCCTACAAAATAACTCATGCAGTTGCTTAGTTCTCACCGTTGTTGTGTTGTTGTATGATCTGCGATTTACACTGCTTGATCTAGAAGGCATGCCAAGAATGACTCAAGATCAGGTTTCTTCTGTTGCTCTCCTTGGATGATTTTCTCTTGCCGTGCTTCAGCTGCAGCCCTTTCTCTAGCTTCATTAGCAGCCCTTTGCGAGCTTCAGCAGCAACCCTCTCGAGAAAGCTGCTCTTTCAGCCCCTCGCGCCGTGCTTCTGCAGCAGCTTTCTCAACAGCAGCCCGCTCTCAGCTTTTGCCCGAGCTTCTGCAGCAGCTTTCTCGAAATTCGGCTGCTTCCTTTTCTCTGGCTTCAGCAGCAGCCCTGGCCGCTCTTTCCTTGCTTCTGCAGCAACTTTGGCATCCCCTTTCCCTTGATTCTGCTGCAGCCTTTTCTCTAGCTAGCCTCTGCTGCATCTCTTTCCTTAGCTTCTGCAGCAGCCTTTGCAGCTCTTTCTCTTGCCTGCGACTGCAGCTCTCTCCGAGGCTTCTGTTGCTGCTTTCCATGCGCCTTCGCTCTGCTCTTAGGGAGGCCTCCTTCTCAGCTTGCATGCGTGCTTCTAGCAGCCTGCTCTTTTCAGCGATGCCTCCATTACAGCCTTCTCTACAGCCTGCCTGGCCTCTCTCTCTCTTTTCAAAAGCCTCCTCTGCTCCTCTTGTTCCCTTTGTCTCCACCTTTTCCCTGTCCCCTCTCAGCTGTTCTTCTCTCTCCTTTTCTGCTCTGCGTTTGCTCCCTCTTTATGTATTTCTCTCTTTGTATTCGATTTCATTCCTCTAATCTCTATTTCTTCATCCTTTGTGGTTTTCCATTTCACTTTGAGCACATACCTCCTGCTTTCTGTCTATTTCTGTCTGTCTATATTTGATTGCTACTGAACAGAGGAATCAAATGCCTTATGTTTCCCCTTTAGAGTATGCATGTCAGTCCAATCCATGAAATTTTGCAGTTGCTACGGATGGATAATGCCCATTTCCCTCTTGCTTTAGAACTTGGATGACCATTGCTTAAAATTAGCGGGCTTTTCCATGAAAAATCTTCCAATTCATCAATTTGGGATGTTTTAGAAGTGTTTGAATATCGAAGATGATGGTAGCCTTGATTAGATGATGGGCATATGCTTCACTAGTTACAGATTCAGTAGGTAGTCTCCCAGCGGCAAGTGGGGTGGAGGCGTGAGAGGAGAAATGCACTTGTAGGTGTATCTGGGGGGCAATATCAAAAACAGTTACACATCATCCAGGGAGTCTGTGAAGATTGATTTGCCTCTAACAAATAAGTCTTCCACAGCAAATGGGTTTAATGTATGAAAAAACCAGTGGTAACAGGTACTTCATGGATTAAACAGATACTTCAGGGAAGTTCATCTCAAACAATGCATTGTCGGGTGGCACCTGTTGAAGCGCCCGTTGAGACTGGCCTACTCCGGGAGGCGCAATGGGGTGACTCATGCTATTTATGTTTTCAGCATGTCTCCTTTTCATTTTGTATCACTCTGGTTTTCAGATGTAAAAGCAGCGGTGGCATGACTTTTTGGAAGAGTCGAAGTAGCGATATCAGACCCCTGAAATATCCCACTGGTATTATCGGCATCAACCTTTGTGTTCCCTTCCTTCGCAGGCATTCGATGTTATCAAAGATCTGAAAACAACCCAAAAGATGAATACGATTTGTGGTACCACCTACCACCTAAAAGCCCAGAAGGATCTTCTGGGCGTGCTCACACTCATTTTTGCTGGATGGTGAGATTCACTTTTCTTGCGCATGGCCATAAGTTTCCTCCTGTATATATTTCAGTCACAGCTGATCACCAAACAAAGGGAAAAGAATATAGCTCCTTATGATTTATCCACAAAAAGACAACTATATTTTGCATTTACAGTTCTTACAGTTCCAAACAAGCAGATCATATAAGCTGTCAATGAGTAAAATCAAAGCAATAGAATTTAGACAAAGTCAACACAACACATCACTTACTCGACAAGCGTGGCTCTAGGGGATCAAAACCAGATAGGAAGGTAATTAGAGAAGGAACTTGCATTGCTTAAGATGCATTTAGTGAACTACTCACTTCAAAAGCAGAGCACAAAACAGGCAAAGTAAAAATACAATATCATACCAAAAGGGTTCATTGCTATAAAAAGTAAGCTAATAAGCAACGATAGGACACATAGCCTGAATAACAAGTTTTTCTCAGTTCAACTTCTAGTTAGATTCAGGATGCCATATACAATTTTCTGCTATGCACTAAATTGCACCTGCAACTTCTTCAAAAATAAATATGATCCATCAGGCACAAACATTTGAAGAGTCTTACATTTATCATAGATAATCATCTTTAATAGTGAACAAAGCATCCAAAAGAACCAATATGGATCCTAATAATGAATATAGCAAAGAAAAGTATGACATATCAGTTTCAGAGTCTCAAGTGAAGTTAGCCTAGATTCCGATACCATAGGAACTAGAACAAGAATGCTGCTGCAAGAAAGGGAGAATGGCATGCAAAAGGCCGGAACTCATAGTATTTCCCCAAAAGTTCCTGAAAATGTAAGATGCCTAGAAATTATATTAGAAAAAATAAATATCAAGTCAGCGTCAAAGGGAACATATCCAGCAAACAAACGTGAACCCAGCGAGACAAATTCAACAGAGAGTCCTATCTAGCTGTTTCCACAATCAGTGCTATTAAAGCAGACATAATATCTTCACCCCACCCACGTATGTAGAGGAACAGGGTTGGGGGGCGAGGGCAGTGGATTTCAATTACAAGTTTTTCATATTTTCTCTTGCCGGTTATTCACTTAGAATTTTTCATCCACATCATTGTGACTTACTTTCCCCATTTTTTTCCTGCTGTTTGGAATTATGTTTATTATGTTTATGTGGCATTGCATCACCGGGGCCTAGAATCTAAGCACCAAAAGTCCTTAAGTTTTTTATAAAAACTTGGACAGGACTTCATTTCCAGAATCTTGCTTACAGGATGGAGCATAATTTGTCAATTCGATAGGTGTAACAACACAGCTAAAACCTTACCCATCCAACCTCACCTTCTAAATAATAAATAAGTATGCAGAAAAATACATAGATAAATGCAAGCTAAATGGGAATGAAGACTCTCAGACCTTGCCGAAGGTTGAGAAACCACGTGCCTCCACCAAAGTCAGGGATTACACACCATCATCAAAAGCCACTGTCTCAGGATCCATTTGCGGCGCCGGCTTCATGCTCCTATCAAATCCCGGGTATCAACGTCGTCGTCAGAACCCCCCGGCTGACAGTCAAGCTCCCACCTCTCTGACCGGCTCCTCCGTCAGATTGGTGCTCCCACCCAGCCAGGGAACAAAGTCTTCATCAAAACCCACGCGCCTCCGACTCCGAATCCCTCCCTCCCGGCTTTGCCCACTCCCATTGGCACCGAGGAAATCACTCCCCTTCCCGCCACCGCCGCCCCTCCTCAACTCAAACAAAGGGGAACGCGTCGAATGGATCAGCCGTGTCAGGATCGTCGTCGAAGACCGGCAATCGAACACGGGCGGCGGCGGCGTCGTGGCTAACGAGGAAGAAGCCCATGACGGGCTCGGGGCCTCGTCCGCGTGGTTGGTAGGACTCTGAACATATCGTCGTAAGAAAGGCCGACGGGGTCTTCCGAGGGTTGGATGGGTGGGAATGGACCGCGGAGTCATCCATGGCCCGGACCGAGCGCACGCCTCCGGCGGCGGAATGGATGCGCCAAGGTCAGGAGAACGGCGCAGGATTTGGGTGCCGTGCTGACGACTTCAGGGAAGGGAGGTCGTGGTGGGGGTGAGGTGGTGTCTGTCTGGGACCTGGGTGCCTCTAGAGGAGCAGTAGAGGAGCGTGTGTTCGCAGAATTGAGTTAAAAAGAAAAGAAAAAGAAATCTCGTTTCCGCGTTTTTCGAATGCCAGTTCATTAGTTATCCAAAGTCAAAACCCGCATACACAAAAAAATTGCAGTCCTTGATACAAATTGTGCTTCATCCGATTTCTAGGCATAATAAACCATGCTATTTGTCAATTTGAACCGTGACACATGGAATTTTTCCTATTTTTAAAACCAAACCTGAAATTTTCTAGTTCATCATCAGGATTCAGGCATTGATTTTCACTTTTGACAAAAAGCAAGCTTCCTTCATTAATCTGAGGCCAGTTGTCCGTCACCGTCCATATGGGTGATTGGGGACTCATCTACATGCATGCTGTAACAACATTGCTGTTGATTTTATTGTGGCCTAGCCCACATTAAATTTAATAAATAAATAAATAAAAACTCAATGGTAAGTAAAGGTTTTGGAAGTGAATAGTTTAATACCGTATTGTTGCTTTGATGAAAGTCATTTCCTTCTTTCTTCTATTAACTCAATTTAATCTTATTTAATTGGTGGCTAGCTCATCTCTTCTGAGCTATATATGCACGTTGCTTCTTCATTTGTTTTGAATTATGCGCATGAATGGGCTTTTGGGAGTTAGTAATATGAGTCCTTCACTTGAGTTGCTTGTTTCGGCTTCTCTTCTTGAATGTTGGCCTGCAGAATAAAAAGCACGTCCAGTATATGGTGATCTTAATTTTAGTCACAACAACAACAACATCTTTGTTGCTACATGGTTTTCTTCCGTCCGGTGATTCCGCGCACAGAATTGCGGGAGAGCGGTGTGCCTCCAACCCTTCTTGTCGCCTATGAACTCGCCAGTGTGCGGGCTAGGGTTTTTCCATGACATGACGCATCTTCCTTCGCCTTTCAGATCTTCTTCTTAGCAACAACACAGATTGACGACTTTTTCCTAGTGGCGGGCAAGCATTTGGCTCGCACCGCTAACCTCGGCCCCTGCACGATTGTGGTCCACTACTGAGCCAAGTACTCGCCGCCACATCAATACGCACACCATGTATGGCGATGTTGGTGCAAGTGGAGCCTCTAATGCCTTCGCCGACATAGGACCTTCCCTCTGGGTACATCCGCAACTTATGTTGTGTTTTATTATTTTTCATATCATGTGTTCTTCATATTTGGCTTGTTATGCCATGGTTAAATGTGTTTGCACATATTTTTATCACTAATATGATTTTACTTGCTATGCCATGGTTATTTGTTTATGAACATGATTTAATCATACATATATAGATATATATATGTGATGTTTCAATTATTATGCTATTCATTTTATATGTTATATTTTTTTAAAAGGGGGAATATATTAAAATAGTATAATAGTGCAACCAACCACTCATAAATTTTACATAAAACACCCTAGCAGAACTAGAATTGACGCTCAAGGTGCTCCTTTGAGGCACGCTTGTATCGAACTAGCCACCGGGTGGAACTCTCCGGAACTAGGAGAAATCCACCTCCTTCCTCCACGACCAACTCCCCAAGCTTTTGATACGCCGGTCGGTTTTGACCATCCGAGAAATCTGATAACCGGGAGTATTGGCCACCGCATCAAGGAAAGAAGAAGAGGAAAATGCATTCGCCATCGCCAACCATATCAACGATCGAAGAAGGATGGACGATGAGCACAACGATCCAAACCAACAACACATCCCTGTGGACACAAAGGATTTCCACCCTATCGCGAAAGGAGATGGAAAAGACGTAAGCCAACAAAAAACGGACTCACCAAATCCCGTCGCCCGAATTCTACAGGCTCGTCGTTGCCAATCACCGTGGCTAACATGATAGCGAGGTGGACAACAGCCAGATTTGTTTTATTCCATGGTGGCAGCGCCGGCTTCCAATCTAACGAGCACCGCCAGAAGCCGATCCACCTCGCTACCATCACCTAGAAAGATAGGGAAACCGACTGATATGTCGGAGGAGCTCGCCATGGAGACCTCAGAGTATCTTCTGGCTCGCCGCCGCCGGATGAACAACCACGGAGGAAGAAGAACCCACGCCCAGCCAACACCTAGTAGTATAGGATATATACAACACTGGCCAAATCTTCGGGTCCTTCCCACCCTCCGGCCGCCGACGAGAGGGCCACTAGAGGTGGAGAGGACCTCGGCGGATTCGACACGAAAAGGTGGTCGCCTCGGTTCACCCTTTGAAACTGTAGAAGGGGAGAGAGAGGAGACCCAGAAAGCTCGTTTGTTGGCCAATAAAGCAACAATATGTTATCACATTCATGTTGTTATTTTTCTAGATTAATTTGACTTGGAAATTGGTTAAATATCTAACACATGCATGCGGTTGCGCCGATGACTGATGCCGGCGGGCTCGCGGCTCGCCCTCAGTATGCTGTAGTATCACCTGTTGCTGTTGGGTATTGACTCGTATCGTATATCCTTTCTGGCAAAACACACAGGCCGGGGCTTCGTCTTGTTGAACGAAATGGAATGAGATCATCAGCAGCCGAGGGAGGATAATCCGGATTGTGGCACGCGGCAGGCAGGTGCTCAACAGCGACACACCTGTTAGCTGTTAGGCTACAGTGACTGACCATCCTTTTTCTGTTATCCTGTTAGGTGAATGAATCTTCATGTCATGTGCTGAAGTCCTCAACTGTTGTGTCGTCTAATTTTCAGTTAAAATTAATGCAGGGAATATCAAGTTTTGTTTTTCCTTACTTATTTATTATCACGGAGTAAATCCTCGTACGTCACCCAAGCAAGCACGACTATGTTCCTTCTGCAGTTTTTTTTTTCTATGATCCTACTTTATGTAACTGATCGAACTAAACTAAACCAAGATTGTGTGAAGAAATGGATCTCCTCCCTTGTTGCCGCCAAGGCACGTTGTACGGTTGTAGTACTTATATAGCGTGCTATTGCTTCCAGCAAACGTTCTGGCTGGTACGATAAACGGCAACTTTGAGCTGCTGACGGCAATGCCAGATTGATCAACGCAAGTAAAGTCGCTGGCCAAAGATGCGTCACGCGTCAGCACCTCGCCCTAGTTAGCGAGAGACTCGCGACCACACCGCCCCCGCCGCTAGTCCGGTAGCCCCCTCACATCACGTCCAAGGGCCAAAGAGATCTCTCGTTTTAATAAGTTTTCTTTAGTCGATCTAGTTATTAGATTTATCTTCTCCCTCCTCCTCCTTCTCCCTTTGACATAGAGATGACAGGGGTGAATTTGTTTTCTCCATAGCGGCGAAACAATGACTTCAACAACTTCCTAGCATGACAATATGGAGACTTTTTTTCCGAAAGTGACAACATTAAGGCATGAGATAATGTTGATGCTATGAAAGAATTTTTTTTCCGATCTTTTCTCTCTGCATCTGACAACGATGAAGGACTAGGAAAAATAAGTTTTAGATCAATCTCTTTTGTTCTTCGCGGTGGCATAAAAAAAAAAAGGGAGACAAAAAAAAAAAAAGTTTCTCAGTTCCAAGAATGTTGGTCGCTGATCGTGGAGATCTATTCTCAAACATTGTGCCCAGTGTTTCTATAGGCGGTCATCCGCATAAATCATTGTACGGATTTGGAGACATACAAAACATATACATACAACCTTAATGATCAACTTCTAGATATATATACTTATATAATGTAGCGATAGTTTCGAAAAGCCGCCGCCAACTTACTAGAGAGGTCCTCATTGACGAAGAAGTGAAGAACTGACTCATGGAGGATTCCCTCATCATAAAAAAGTATATTTTTACTTTATGATATTTTTAACTTTGACTAATCCTTCTATTCTTCAAGATAATTCAAATTATAAGAATATATTAGTATTTTTATATATAATTAATATCATTAGATAAATAGTTGAATATATATTTATAATAATAATGATTATTTAGACGTACAAATGTTGTTAAAATTAGCTTGCATAAATTTTTGTGCATAAAGTAAATATTATCTATCAACTACATTTAAGCATTAGAATGGTGCAGCTATATCTTCCATGAGTTGTCCATCGCAGATACTAATCTGAAGCTCGTAACCAAGAGCACGACATTTGAAATGATCAATGGGTACAAGGTTGGATAAATAATTTTGTGCACAAAGTAAATGTTTAAGCATAGCATAAGGTTAAGCATTAGAATGAACATAAGTATAATGGTGAAGCTCTATTTGCGTGAGTTTATCATTGCATAGTACACTAGTTTGAAGCTAATAGCCATAGAACATTCTCCTAACCAAGAGCACCGCATTCAAATGACCAATGGGGTACAAGTAACCCACGAAGTACAAATGCTACTGTTTATACGGCCTATCTGTACATAAGAGGTAACACATTATCTCAACCTTTCCCCGTCTCATCACAAGTCGCCTCAAATCGTCTAAAATTTAGATTAGAGCAAAAATCCTGGCAGATGTGTATGACGTGTAGAAAAAAAATAAATCATAAAACTAAAAAAATAAATAATAAGAAAAGGTTGCTGCCGCTGGAACAATGTTGTGCTGTCTTCACTGTACTATGGTTAGTTGATTAACGAACAAGCAACATTTCAAACGTAGCCGCCCCCACGCGGCACACGGGACACGCTCCTTCCGTTTTTTGGCTGAAAACATTTGAATTTGAATCTGCTTCTCAAGAGTTTCTTTTTAATCCCTCCTACTTTCTACTACCTTTTCCATCCACGTAAATAAAAAAAAAGTAATATCCCCCTCTCTCCCCTCTGCGTGGTGTATTTTCAAACTTGTGTGAGCAGCATCAGAGGCCACCAGCAGCGGAGCAGCGGAACATCTCGCCTCTCTGAAAGCCATTTCAGAACCACCTTCAAACTCCTCCGGCCCCGCTTCCGCGAAGCAATCCCTAGTTCCTCTCGCCCCTCGCAAGCATCAACACCCAATCCGATCCACCCCCGTCCCCGATCCGCCTCGACTCCCACCCAATTCGGCGCTAGCCTCATCGGCATTGCCTGCCGGCCTCGTCGTCCAGATCTGAGCGCCAGATCCCGCCGCCTCCCCGCCTAGCATTCGGATTCGCGCGGCGGCAGAGCTGGCGCCTCAGAAGCGGTCCCAGCGCGGCGGCGGCGGCGGAGGTGGGAGCCTCCGCCGCCGCTGCGGCTTCGTCAGCCGCCGCGGGGACTCCGGGGACGCTGTCATGGCGCGCTGGCTGCAGTCCGCAGGCCTGCAGCACCTCGCGGCGTCCTCGGCCGCGGGCGGGGCCGGGGCTGGGGCTTTCGACATCCGCGGCGGTGGCCTCAGCGGCGTTGGCGGCGGCGGCCTTCTCCCGAGTCTGATGCAGGTTGTCCAACTCTCAGTCTCTTGCCTATTACGCGTTGAACTGGTCCTTTCTGGTTTCTGCGCCGGCTGTAGCATACATCTGTATGTGTATAGATAAATGGTATCCATGGAGACGTACCTGTAACCATGTATCTTTTTGGATTCTTCTATTTGTCCGATTGTGGTATCCACTGAATTCTGCCATCCTGCCTGAATATAGCTTATACATTTAAACACCATCCATTTTTTGTTTGCCTTTTATCTATTTATTTATATTATTATGAAAGTGTTTCTAGTGATAGAACTAGTATTTTTTCATCGAGCCAACCGTCATAGTTCATAAATTTATAAATATGTTGATAGTCCAAAGTTCGGAAAGTTTGGCAACAATGATTTATAAACATATTTTTTCTTCTTTCGGAAATAACTTGTCTATTCTGCCCTTCGCCTTTTATCTTCTCCTTTTGTGTTATCCCACGTTTCACTCACCGCCTTAGTTCTATGGTTTCTGCTGCTGCATTTACACAGCGAGCATGCCTTAGTTTGTCCAGGTTTGTTTTACAATTTGTCAGGATTAGCGCATCTTAGGACTTCCACATTGACAGTGATCTGAAATCTGCACTTCAGATATATCTATGAGCAAGGTTCCTATGTTGAGCTCGTGTTTCTCATATACTTCGACAGGTTCAAATGACATTTTGTGTGTGTTTTTTTTATTGCATATCATGTAGTTGAAGTATATGTAATTTGTTTTGCTGGTAGGAGCTTTATTAATGTACATTTGTTGCCACTGATTGGCGCTCTATGTAGTTTAACAGTGCAATAGTCTTGTTTTTTTGTAGGGATATGGGCCACAATCAATCGAGGAAAAAACAGAAGCTGTATACATTATTGAGGAGCCTCAATTTTAATGGTGAATTAGCATCTGCATCTATATCTGAGCCCTATACTCCAACAGGACAGAGCTTTGCTGGTGGTGCCCCTGTAGATGGATTTTATTCACCTGAACTTAGAGGTGAATTTGGGGCTGGCCTTTTGGATCTTCATGCAATGGATGACAGCGAGCTTCTTTCTGAGGTGTTTCTCTAGATTGTACCTGCAAGATGACCTTGTATTCTGAAAAACCGCATGTCTATACTTCTTCATGTTCCTTCTAGAAACTGGGGAGATGATTCAGCTGACTAAGATGTCTTTTTTTAAAAAAATATCTCCGCACTGTTTCATAAGTTGCAATATCATTTTCCTGCATCAATCTAATTATCTTATTTTTTTGTCAGAATGCTGCGCCAGAACCATTTGAGCCTTCGCCTTTTATGCCAAAAAGAAATGGATGGACTAATGACGATTCATGTAATAACAGAAAAACCAGCAAGGTTTAGTAGACAACCGGAGTAGTGCCTTCACCAACGAAAAAAAGAGAACACTGTGGTCGGTGCTAGAGAAAGTAATGTAGCAAAGATTAAAGTCGTGGTATGTTGATGCTGCCATCTTCTGGTCCACTACTGTCATACACTTAAATCAAAGTCTGCTCTCTCTTTATTTCTTATTTCATTGAGAAAAAACTTTCTTTATCTCATCATCTTGCAGGTAAGGAAAAGACCACTGAACAAAAAAAGGAGATATCTCGAAAAGAGGAAGACATCATAGATGTACACAATTCTCAATTTTTGACTGTCCATGAACCTAAACTAAAGGTACGGGTCTGTTCAATCGAAGTACTTAATTATTTCTGTGTTTGGTAGTTCACAAAATAGTTAATTGTTTTGTCAAATATCTAAAAGTTATCTTATTGGGCTTGTTGGAATAGTTTGATAATTTTGGATGCTAGTGATGATATTTATTGATGGTGTACATTGAAGAGAAAGATGCAATACATGTTCTCCTTCAACGTGTTACGTGATAACCACTGTACCTGTGTATGTAGGACAACCTGCATGTTTGACAATATTTGTATTCACCTTCTTAAGAAATAAAGCAACACTAAATAACTATGATGCTAGCATGATTTAGGTAATTATGCATTGTAACTTGAATTAACAAGCATGGTTTGAAGTGCTGAAGTTGACTGTTCTGATTGAATGGAAAATCAATGACAAGCAATTTCAGAAATTGAATGTTTATTTCCAAAGATCTCCATTTCAGTCAGCATTTTGAGTTCTTGACGTGTTTGTTCGCGTCTGCCTGCAGTTAGCCTGTCCTTTTAGAGAAGTGGGTAGTATGTTGATTCTGGGCCTATATGTACGTTGTTATAATAATCTGCATGGTGTTGTATAACTGAAATAGAACCTAGTTTTTACCAGGGTTCCAAAGTAATTTTCACAAAGCAGGGCTGATGGAGAGAGAAACCATTCCTTATTTTACTATTTTATTATAAGTGTATCACATGCTTGCCTGTTAGTGAAAATCAATGTGTTTATAGATGCATGAGTCAACATGCTTTAGGAACATAAGTTTCATCCCAAGCATTTTTAATACTTGTTCATATCAAATATACTAATATATTATTTTCACTGAAAGGTGGATTTGACAGCTTATGTGGAAAAGCATGATTTCTGCTTTGACACCGTTTTGGACGAGAATGTAACTAATGATGAGGTATTTTTAATTACATTCAGTAATTGATCTCTCAAAACAATTACCTTGCACTGTTCAATGGATGTTGTAGAATGCCTCCTTTCTTTAATTCGCCTACATCTTTCAATGCTTGCTTTTGTTTAACAGGTTTACCGTGAGACTGTGGAGCCTATAATACCAATAATTTTCCAAAGGACAAAAGTTTACATGCTTTGCATATGGCCAGACAGGTTATATAAACTATACACTATAAGTCTATTTTCTTTTGGTCTAATTGTGACTTATGTCCTGGACTCTGCTAATGATTATTTGTTTTATCTCTTTTGGTGAAACTCTTTGAAATAACCTTGTCCTTGCCATTATGTTTACAATGCTTCAAATTCTCTACTGCAATTTGTTTAATGGTAAACTTTGTGCTTGTCAAGCATTTACTCTAGAAGTATTACCAGCATTGATTTGCATGGTCCATTGGATATGATAAATCCAAGCATCTGAGATTTGACCAGTACAAGTGTGGAAACATTGCCGGTTTAATAGTTTATCTATAAGTTTGATCCCTGTTTGGGGAACCTTTTTTGGGGGTGTGGGGCGGAGCGCAGGTGCTTAGAATTGATGGTACTTGAACTATACATGTTTGAATTATCAAATTATCTATTGTCTGAATGCCACGGTCTTCTGGTTGTCTCAGCTGGATGTTACATTTATATGGTAGTCTTGGTGAATTATGATAAGGACCGTTCCTGTGTATAGCTTGTTACTCCTGAATTTTTATTGTTTTCCTTGGTAGCTTGGCTTATGAATCTCCATGTGCAGGCAGTGGCAAGACCTATACAATGCAACCCCTACCTCTTAGAGCTGCACATGATATGGTTCGCCTTTTACATCAACCTATGTATCGAATCAACATTTCAAGTTGTGGCTCAGCTACTTTGAAATTTATGGTGGCAAACTCTTCGATCTTCTCAGCTTAAAGGAGGTTAGTTACTTGAATTCTTATGTTCATGTTTGGCATAGTATTATCCATTGGCCGAATTTCTTGTTTTGGGTCATTGGTCAGATGTACACACTGGTTGCATGCAGATTATTATGTATAATTCAAGTACTCGCTCTGTTCCCAATTGTAAGACGTTTTGGCTTTCATTGATACATTACTTCTACAAAGTATCTGGACATAGTGTATAACTAAGTGCATAACAAAAAGCTATGTATGTAGAAAAGCCAAAGGGTCTTACAAATTGAAATGGAGAGAGTATAATATAAGTGGTCACTTTGATTCTTGTTCCTTTTTTTCTCGCTCCACTTCATGTACTACTTTCATACCGCTGCAGTGCTGCCTATTCTTTCTCCATCCAAAATATAAGGATTTCTGGTTTGTCCTAGGTCTAGCCAAATTTATAGGAAAGAACAATAATATTTGTGATACCAAATGAGCATCATTAGAATAATTCTGAAATATATTTCATAATTTACTTATTTAATGTAGTAGGTGCTAATTTACTTCCCTATAAATTTTGTCAAACTTAGGACACTCAGAAACCCTTATATTTTGCTAATAAGGGAGCAGTATTTATCTGTGTCATATGATGAAACGTGGGGGTGGGGTTCTGGGGATGAATGCCTTTTTATAACAGTGGCTCCCTCGCTCAGAGTTAGTTGAATCATGTTTTTTGAGCGAATTAGTTGAATCATGTTGTTCCAGATGTGTGAAACGCTTGATTCCCAGTGTCAGATCTACTGGAAATGTGTAATCAACGGGCTACACATTTAAGCCAAGTGGTGACTTCTATTTATTTGTACTTTTGTTTGTAGAATTTTGCTAATCTAGCTCTAGCCAGTTAAGTTCAGTTTTTGAATGGTTTCCTTTGGGAAATAAAACCTGAGTGTTTTCTTTTGGAAATTATGTTTGTATAGTTTCATGGTACATTACTATCCTTTTGATTTTGTTTTGTGAATTTTACTTTTATATATTTAAATCAGGCTATGTTTTTATTCTTTTTATATTTTTTTTGTAGGCAACTCTTAATGAGAGAAGATGGAAAGAAACAGGTCTGTATTGTTGGTTTACAGGAGTTTGAGGTTTCTGATGTCCAGATTGTCAAAGAATACATCGAAAGGAAATGCGGCAAGAAGCACTGGCACAACTGGAGCCAATGAAGAGTCATCACGCATCTCATGCTATTCTGCAATTGGCTGTGAAAAAGCATATCCCAGTTACTGAAACCCCAAGACAAAGAGACCGAGATGCTATTGAAGCAAAAGAATACAAAGCTTGTGGGGAAAATGTCATTTATTGATCTTGCTGGAAGTGAACGTGGTGCTGATACAACAGACAATGACAAACAAACAAGGTATTGATTTTGGCAGTAGATTTGGTCTTCTGCTTATTATTGTGCTTGCGCTGTAACGATATTCATTTTTTCTTATGCTTATGCCTTGTGCCAGAATTGAGGGTGCAGAGATCAACAAGAGCCTTTTGGCTCTCAAGGAATGTATTCGGGCACTGGATAATGATCAAATACACATTCCTTTCAGAGGAAGCAAACTAACAGAGGTGCTTCGGGACTCCTTTGTTGGAAACTCGAACAGTGATGATTTCCTGTGTTTCACCAAGTTCAGGTTCATGTGAACACACACTAAATACTTTAAGATACCGACAGGTAATATGTTCTTTAATATACTGAATTTACATGTATGCTTTTTTTAATATACTGAATTTACTTGTATGCTCGCATACTTTGAATATATATCTATGCTTATGAGTTATCTAGTTGTTAATTTTTACCGCTCTGGTTCCTACTCTAGTAAGTCTGCATACAATTCATTCTTCTTCGGTCCATTAATAAGTTCACACCTTGGAGGAGAATTTGGAAATCCTAGGCACCCCTGTAATTTTTTTTTTCTTCTGTAGCTTGTGATAAAAAATCGGTGCTTTGCAGGAGCCTCTGGGCTTCAGTAGCTGCTCCTTCAGAGTGTGGTTGAGTCATCCTTGGTCATGGTTGTGTTATGTATTCCAATTTAGTTTAGGTGTGGCTCCGGGTGTGTGAGTTGGAGTTTTCAGAGTATGCCTTGTGCCTCTCCCTTGTTTTTTCCCTTTTGTTTCTCCTATCCTAATTAAATGACAAACATATCTTCTGAGTCGTTCTAGAAAAAATCTAACTGATATCACTGATTGGTAAACAGGGTTAAAAGTCTTTCAAAAGGTGGTAACACAAAAAAGGAGCAGTTTGCTGTGCAGTCTGTATCATCTGGCAAGGAATCTACCTACACATCATACCCTTCATGTGAAGCTGAAGAGACTATGGAGCAGACTCAAGAAATTAGGGCCTGTTGATTCTTTTTAGGAAAGGTGTTGACAGTTTCACTTCCAATTCTTCCATGGAACCTGAGAGAAACTCTTATAGTACTATTCCAAGCTATCCACACAGAGGAAAAGAAGAAACTAGTACTAGATCTAGTTTGAATGATAGGGAGAGGGGACTTGAAATCTAACCAGGCTGGTTTTAATAGTAAAACACAGTCACTTCAGGAATCAATAAATTCACAAGAAGAGGGAAAGTGACAAAAGTCTCACCACCCCGAGAAAGGCTAACAGGGATGAGAAATCAGAAAGGCAGGTCAACTACATGAAAAAAAGAAAGTGCACCTGAAATTAGTCGAACTGTTGTTAAGCAGCAACATAAACAGCAGCAGCTGCAAAAACCATCATCAACCTCAGCATCGCAGGTTTCATCCAAGCAATCTGAAAAGGAAGATATGGAAATAAATACAATACTTGAGGTGAAGTCTTTTTTTATCAGCATGAGATATTGTTTGATCCTGATTAGAGACATGATATGAAGTGTATTTTTTGGGTGTATCTTAGGAAGAGGCGCTGATAGCAGCTCACAGAAAGGAAATTGAAAGTACAATGGAGATAGTACGGGAAGTAAGTTCCAGTTACTCAGTTGTATTTGAATTTCATAACAGATGTCTGTTTGGTGGTTGTCCTGCTCTTAGTAAAAAATTTTGCGAGTTCCATATCTTTGTCATTGTCTCAGCAGTACTGTATGCTGGTAAACATGAAATACATTTTTTCAGGAGATGAACCTATTAGCAGAGGTCGATCAGCCAGGTAGTCTTATCGACAACTACGTGGCGCAGCTAAGCTTTCTGTTGTCACGGAAGGCTTCTGGTTTGGTAAGCCTCCAGGCACGCTTTTGGCACGGTTTCAGCAGCGCCTCAAGGAACAGGAGATTCTTAGCCGCCAAAAAACACTGAGATAGTTTAAACCCCCAAAAATGGAAGCCTTTCGGTTTGTCATTGATTGCGAGAAGCCCCAGATATTGAATATTGTATCATGGCCAACATCGCCTTTGAAGAAGGTAAGGGTGGACAGGATTTCAGTGTGATTAGGCTGGGAGATGGAAATGTGGGCTGATGCAGCACAGGCATTAATGATTTTGAGGTTTTATGATTCAGTTTGCCAATTTTTTTTTTTTTTTTTTTTCCTGAAAAGGATGCTTGGGTGTATTTTCTATTGGTGGCATAGGTTTGTCAACGTTTGCCATTTTCTTTTGTACGAGTATAGTTGTAAACCGTTGTTTGAATGTGTAGTGAAGTGCTGCGGTGAGGAATTACCCGTACCTTGCCTTACTGTTATAGTGTTGTATTCTTTGTTGATATTATTTCACATCAACAAAAGAAAGGCAGCATTCGACAAAGGTCTACAGGATTTGATTTGTACGTTTGGGTGCCCTGTTTATTGCTACTGTATGTCAGATTTGCATTTTTTGTCCTTCACTGTACATCGAATCTCAGACTAGTTTCAAAATAAGTGTTTATAACTAAATAAATACAAGAATAATAATATTTATTTATGATTGTTAAATGTATTTCCATAATAAACTTATTGGAAGATATATTGCTAATATTTCATCCAAATTTTAAAAGTTTGATTTTTTTTTTTTGACAATAAAAAGTTTAATTGAAACTTATTTTGTGACAGAGTATCCATGTCTAGTTTTTTTGCTACCTTTTCTCTGATGTGACCCTTTTCGATTTGAAAGATAGAATTACTTTGCAAGCATGATTTTGATCCTAAAGCTAACATGCATGTCAAGAAAATTAGAACCCAATTGACTGCAATTACGAATCCTAACAGCAACTTCATCGGGGCCTTTCTCAAAGCCAAATATTAGTGCTCAGGGAGGGGGGGAAAAGCAAAAACTCAGCATGCTTAATTACTACTCCCTCTGTTTTTGCCCATTTAATCTTTTAGATCTTGAAAATTGTAATAAGTAGTAGATTAGGAATGCATAGTGCATACGAATACTTCCTCTCTCTCTTCTTTTTTTTTTTTTTTTTTTTTTTTTGAAAGAACCCGGGAGATTTTTGTTGCGGGTGGATCTGGTGGATTGAGGTGTGTCACGCTCGGCGGGGTTGGGGAGGTGTCGGGGTCTCTCATCTCCTTACCTTGGCCCGTACGAGTCTTTCTGTGTTTGGCATCTGAGAGCATCCAACAACTTTACAAAATTTGTAGGTAGAAAACCAGGAAGATCATTGCCCAGTTCAGTCACAACTAAATAAACAACAATTTTATTATATAAGCAGCAAGTGAACAACCATCTTATCATGACTGCAATTTTTTAGTACCTTTCTAGTAAGAGGGGCAACTCAGAATCAATCTTCTTGCATGTCCCAACAGGGAACTCAGTAAGGGTTAATGAGATCCTTTCATCCTCCAGTGCATCTCTTGCAGTGGGATCCGAGTTATTATCAGATAAAAGTAGGGGGTTCCATGGACCTCTCTTGGTACTCCATTATTATATGAAACTACATTGCTATATATAAAAGAGGCCATGGATCAAGTTCACCAGTTAGAAAGGAGTATATGCCAGCTGTTTGAAACAGTGAGATGAGGGAATACCCAAATGGAGCTCCACTTAGTACATATTTGACAGAAGGACTTTTTTTTTTTTTTTTTGCTACCGAAGTTCAGTTATACTCCTACCTCTAATCCACTAGTAGTTGGCAGTTGAAGATACATAACAGGGGACTTGCATAGAGTAAGAAATATTCCCGTGTATCATGCTTAGAAGGAAAGGAGCCAGCTACAACTTGCCTACTCCACATGCACTGAAGCACTAGGGCACTAATGCGCGAGGGTGACGTGGGAGGGCCGAGGGCCGGGCGTGCTAGCGGCCGACCAGCGCCCACCTAGCGCCCGCCGCTGGCCCCTTCTCGCCTGTCGCCCTCGCCCCCATCGCCGCCGCCGCCGCCCTCGCGCCTCGCCGCCGCCGCTTCGCCGCTGGGGCCAGAGGGGCTCGCCGGGCCAGCAGCTCCCTTCCCTCCCCTTCCTTCTTCTCCTCCCCCATGAGCTCGAATCGCGCCAGCCGCCATGGACGACCTTTGAGCTCCCCGCCGCCGCCCATACCCATCCGGATGGGTCTCTCCCTCGCCCTCGAGCTCGGCGCGCCCGCCGCCGAAGCTCATCACGGCCACCGCTGCGTCGACGGGCCGCGGCTAGGCCCGGGCCGACCGGATTCTAGAGCCGGGGAGGAATGGAGGGGAGGGAGCTCGCGGAATCACGACCTCGCCGGAACCCTAAAGCGGGCGGGCCTCGCGGAATCCCTAAAGCGGGCGGGCCTCTGCGAACCCTAAAGCGTACGGCCTCGCGGAACCCTAAATCGACGCGCAGCTCTACGGACGAGGGAAGACGATGACGCCGCTGCGCTTCCTCGGCCCGGCCGACGAAGACGACGACGCCGCGGGCTGTGCAAGCCAGCCGATTGCCGCCGCAGGCCGGGCCGCCCATCAAGGGGGTGGTCGGCGCTGCCTCGGGCACCACCGGTCGGTAGCTTAGCATTGCCGAGGGCCTGGGACTTGCGCGGAGAGGAGCAAGGTGAATTAGCCTGGTTGACGATTTCTTTTGGGCCTTTTATTAGTAGGACTAGCAAAATTGCCCATGTGTTACAACGGGAGATAACTATTAAACATTTATGAAGAAATATCAGCGTTAGACGCACCATCATGCAAAAGCCCGGGCGGACTTGGTACGCGACGGTGTCCGTGGTTGCTCGGGCTCGGTACGGCGCTGACGGTCTGCGGTGTCGATGGAGAAGCCAAAGTTAATGATGACGCGGTCCCGCAACGCCACGGAGCGCAGTGATGGGAGGAGGGCGCACAAGCATACGAGGGTATCTTCATCGGCAACCTTGAACCTTTGCACAAGGAGGCCGCGAGACGGCCGTTCCGGACGCCGACCGCCGCTTCCACCCCGCCGGCCCGGGCCGTAGGGGCTCGCCCGGGCCGCAGATCCCCTTCCCTCCCCTTCCTTCTTCTTCTCCTCCCCTCGAAGCTCGACCGCGCGCGCCGCCATGGATCTACCTTTGAGCTCCCGCCGCCGCCCATACCCATCCCGGATGGGTCTCTCCCCGCCCCCGAGCTCGCGGCGCCTCGCGCCGAAGCTCACCGCCGGGCCGAACCACGGCCACCGCCGCAGTCGACGTCAGCGGCCAGCCGGGCCGACCGTGATTCTAGAGCCGGGGAGGAATGGAGGGGAGGGAGCTCGCCGAATCACGACTCGCCGGAACCCTAAAGCGGCGGGCCTCGACGGATCCCTAAAGCTTTACTGGCCTCGCCGAACCCTAAATCGACGGGCAGCCACTGGACGAGGAAGACGACGACGACGCTTGCGCCCGCCCGCTGACGAAGACCTTAATTTTACGCCTTCAAGGGCCGTGAGTCGCCGACTGGGCCGCAAGGGCGGCCCCAATTGAAGGGGTGGTCGGCGGCCTCCGGCTGCCGGCCGTCGGGTACCAGTATTCTTGGGAGGGTAGGGGGACTTGCGTGAGAGGAGCAAGGTGAATTAGCCAGTTGTGATTTCTTTTTGGGCCTTTATTAGTAGGACTAGCAAAATTGCCCGGTGCGTAACGAAAAACGGGGAGATAACTATTAAACATTTATGAAGAAATATCGGCCAGTTAGCACGCGCAGGCGCGTGCCCGAGGACTTGGTACAGCGGCGGTGTCGTGGTTGCTCGGGCTCGGTAATGCGTGCGCGGCGGTGTCGGTGTGTCGATGGAGAAGCCAAAGCCGAGATAATGACTGCGTGTCCCGCTAGCGCCGCGGAACGGGTGATGGGAGGAGGAGGGCGGACAAGCATACGAGGGGTATCTTCATCGGCAACCTTGAACCTTGCACAAGGAGGTCGCGAGGATCTAAGTCGCTCCCGGACGTCGACCTGCCGCTCCGCCCCAGAAGCCCGAGGAGGAGGACGTGCGCTTGACTGCATGCGTATTTTGTCCGGAGTGCACGACCTTAGTTGTTTAGTTCATGAAAAGTAATCGACTTAGCTTAAACCGTTTCTAGGGGCGCGTGTTCTATTGTAAAAATCCTAACCTCCCGTCGATCACCGGCTTCCGCTGTGTGTAAAAACCAAAATTTTTCTCCTTAAATACAAAGATGTGCAAGTCTTTTACGATTCGTAAAAAAAAAAAAAAAACGCACGGAGCGGCAGGTGATGAGAGACGAAGACGTAGCGTGGCACTGGCTACTCCGCACCAACGATGTTTGTAATTCCATATAGCTCGGCAACTCTGCATCAATTCATTCCCCGACGAGACGACTCCTGCCTTCTTGTGTCGTACGTGTGCCCGTGCCTCGCCCGCACGGCCGCCGACGCCGCGCAGCGCTTGCATAGCATCTGCTTCGATTCGTATACATCAACGACTTCGCCCGCCACCGCTGCTTGGTCCTGTCAACTCCAGTCGTCTTGCCATCGGCCCGTCGCGTCTCGCCGCAGGAGGGGCAGTTACGCCCGATCTATCCACGAGCGAGTTCTGGACGTGCGTGGACGGAAGGAAAAAGAGAATTGATTTCTATTTTGATTCTATTTGTTTTTTATTCCTGGTGGAAGGCAATGTTAACGTAACAGGCCTTGTCAAAAATAATGTTAACCTAACAGTACGTGGAGTTGGCAAGACCGAGACGGTTTCTGTGGACGAAATTTTTGGATGGACGACGAAAATTTTCTCTTTATTAATAGGTATAGATATAGATATGAAGTCATTATCTAAACTGAACTAGATGGGTGGAAGCTTAAAAAAGCATGTTCTCCTAATTCATTCCACCACAAGCTCTCTTAAACTTTATCATAGAAAATTAATTTGCGTCCCACTTCTCATAGAGAATCACTTTAACTCGCTTCAGCTCCTCCGACCTCGGTGCACCGTACAAGCGAGCTGTGCCGTCTAGCCATTCCAGATACACTCACAACGGTCTCGAGGACCAGTCAATCAAGCTATTAAAAAATAATAAAAGGTCCAGCCGTTCCAGATACTGTCACAATGGGCTGGGGTACCAGTCAATCAAACTATTTAAAAAATAATAAAACAAAAGGGATTGGAACACTACGCAAAACTCTGCACCAAAGCCGGTCATACTCACTAGGTCACATAGCTCACAGGATGCTCAAGATCACTGGTATATATATAGTTCCAGGAGATTTGAGCATTACAAAAAACTCTGCACTAAAGCAGGTCATACAGCCTATCCCAGTGATTGCTCACTAGGCCACAGGACGCTCAAGATCACTGGTATATATATAGTTCCAAGTTACTCCATACCTCCCTATCTCTGAGGAATCGCATTGCAATCTAATGCCAGCAGAAAACCTCACTTCACCTTATGTCCCGCAAAAGCTCACTGGCAAAACTCAAAGGCGCCGCTGTGCCCATGCAAAACTCTCTTCAACCTATTGCTTGACCGAAACTCCCTTCAACCTATTGCTTGACCGTTGCATGGTGTCGTTGTGCAACCTAAGTACACTTTCAAAATCCTTGCACCTTTAAGCCGCTACACCCATTTTCCATCCAATATCCGAACCTGGCCAAAATGACCTATGATGTCCTCCAAGGTTTATTCAGCCCTCAAACTCAGTATTTCCTTTGCTGTCCTCCCCTGCGAAGTAATGCATTTGTTTCTGCAAAATGCATCCAATTTTGTTTCAATTTTTGCAGATACATCGTATTCATTATGGCGAAAATGATAGACAATGTATTACCTGTCCAAAAGTGAGGTCCATATCTCTGCTGTAGAAGTCAATGTATTTGAGCATGAACATGCCGCAGTCCCATCTAGAGTGACAGAGGACTCAGTAAATTAGGCAAACTTAAGTAGGAATAGTGCTGTAAGAAACTATAATTTTCTCATGTTCATATCGGGAGGTGGAAATTGCATGCAATCTTTTTTCAAAAAAAAAGGAATTCATTAACTGCGCAGGCCGAAAAAGAGAAGTACAACTATGCTTTGCGAGGAACAAAGATGAGAAGTACCCATTCTGCTGCAAAGGAAGGTTTTGGACACCTTCCTGCTTCCATGAGAGCACATCCATCTGTTGGCCACTTTTTGTCTTTGACCTCATCCACAATATACCTGGCCTGGTAAGCATTGAAAAAAAAAAAAAATATATATAACCAAATAATTGGCGAAGTAGAGAATTTTCATTTTTACAAAAGGAATAAACAGAAAATGAAAAATGAGTAAACTTCAATATGGCTTTCCCACTTGTACATGGGGAGAGCAGAATGCAGCAACACTGACAGAACCTAGGAGTAGAGGATAATACTAACCAAGACACTCAAGACCCTTCTGTCCATGCCACCAAGTGAGTCCAGATACTGAAACTTTTTGTCCCTTATGTTGATGACTGCTAAACACCAATGGACTTCCTTGTGTATGGGAACAAATATCTGGATAATAAGCTTTGGTTAAATGCAAACTAAGTTAAACCCTAGTAAGATCTAAACCTGAAAAGATAATCCAGAAGTGTTTTTACCTTGTCACAGTCAATTAGACTGTACCCCTAACTTCCTTTTTGTTGTCCATCTTCTAACGGCTTTATAATCATACCCACTGGAACTGGAAATCAGCTGACAGACAGTAATAAGAGATCAATTATGAGTTATAACTAAAACAACATTGCGCTCAAATACAACACATGTCACGATGGCAACAAATATGGTAATGAATGCAACAAGACAATAGAAAAAATATGAGAGAATGTCATTAAATGGCAGCTTGTGTGCATGCACATGTATGAATTAGCTGAGCAGTTTAGGTGGATATCATATAAATACTAGGAAACAATGCATCAGGTAGTAACTGCATGCATATCTTTCAATCTGATATGATGCACATTTGATGAGAATGGTAGTTGTTTAGAAGCTTGGAGAAACAAACAAAAAAAGAATTGTCCCATCAAAAGGTAAAACAAGTTCCAACACAAACCTTTTTGTAGAAAAAGGTGTTGAAGAAATGACATTTTAAGAACTTGTGAGGTTCTCTTAGTTCCTCTCTTTAAGCAGATCAAGATACAAATTGATAACCTGAAAGTAGTCGGAAAAAAAGAATAGCAAGAATTTTATACTGATATATTACATTATTCATGCTTAACTCTGCAAAGAGTTACAGAAGCAACAAAATGAAAAATACCTCATCATTTAACCATTCTTTGTCATTCAAGCACTGCAGGATCTCCCTCGTTATCACAATATTTGAAGCTTCATGTACTATTAACCTCTCACGCCTGGAAAAGGACCCATTAGATACCACTAGCTATGTAGGCATCCGTGCGACTATCACATGACAAAGAAGCAAACCTGTTCCCACCATGAAGAGCCTGATGAACCATTTCTTCATCCTCATCAGTAATAGGAACAAAAGGCTCAGGCACCTCCTGAAAGGAACATGTTAATACTCGGTAACATTAATGAAAAGAGTGTGTACAAATAAAAAAAATAGTCAGGTTTGGTTGTACCATTAAGTGCAATTAAGTCTTCAGGAACAACATGAATTTCTTTCAACACATATATTTTTCAAGGGAATTGCAAAAATCACAGGCTTATATCCCAATAGACTTTGAAATGAATTCATCAGAGCATAATGAACAGAAAATCTAGTAGGTCCCTCTTATCTTTCAGTAACAAGTGCAACATTTTTTACAAACAATTATACAAGGCTACAGAAGCATCTAGCCTATTATTTATTTAAGATAAATTGTCTCTCAGGGGCAAAAAACAACAACAATGATTGCAGAACTAGTTATGGAGACAATCACATTCTCAGAAATTCACAAGCATTAACTGCCTATGGCTGGTGTTCCATTATGATCTGAAATGCTAGGTCCTCAAGAGTAAGAAGCACATGCGTTTCTCCAGAGTGGCTATTCAGTTCAACATTCAGAACATTCCAATTGTTTTTTTCATTCAAGCTCAGTTCAATTTAGTCAACCACCTTATTCCACACAGTCCTTCCGTCAAAAAAAAAAAAATATGAAAAAAAAAGATTAATCCAGGAAAGCCATACCTCCTTCTTTGAAGCAATTGGCGGGAGGGCCTCAGCAAGCCGCTCAAGACCAAGACGGCCCTCCTCAGCGAGCCGCTTTTCAAACTCGAGCGTCTTGAGCCTGGCATCATGCTTCCGTCGCGAAGCCTCATACAATTCCTTGTATAGTGGCACACTTCTCACTACCACGCTCCCCCTCACCTCCTCGTCCTGCTGCTTCCTCTCGTCCTCGTCCTCGATGGTGACCACCTCAAGGGGCACCGGCTGCGCCTCCGCCTGCCTTGTAGCATCGGTTGTGGCGGCAGGAGTGGGCGGTGCCGGTTGGGGGACGTTGTTGACGAGCTCAACGTAGTCCTGGAGTCCGAGAGCACGAGGCGGGGGTGATGACGGAAGGAACCACGAGCGGCCGGCGGGGTGGGTCCGTGCGGCTCCCCCATGCCCGAAGACGCGGATGATCCGCTGGGGGCTCTGGACCGGGCGCTGCAATGGCGGCGCCGGCGGGATTCGGCGCCTGTGCGGAAGCGGGGTGGAGGCGGTGGTAGAAGAGGAGGAAGGGCCCGGCGCGGAGGAGGCGGATGCCGCGGCGGCAGAGTGGATGATTCGGGGAGAGGGACGGATAGGCGGGGCGGCGGAGGTGGACGGATCGAGTTTAGGGAATGGGGCGAGCTTGGCCCGCTTGGAGGGAGGTGTAAGGGATGGCGCGGGGAAGGAAGGGTTGGGGAGGCAGTGGTCCGCCGAGAGGCGCTTCCGGCTGTCGGTGAGGGCGCCCATCGGGGGCGGCGGCGGAAACCCTAGCGGCGGTGGAGAGCGCCGCCGAGCTAGGGAGGGCGAGCGGGCGGGGGCGGTCTTCCGCGGAAAGAGGGGAGAGAGAATGTGATTTATTTTTATTTTATTTTCCTCTTTGCCTTTTTGGGGGGTTTCAATTTTAGTGTTTCTGTTTTTTTTTAAAAAAAAAACTTTCGAAAGGTTCATTTCTTTGCGGCAGTGTGTATACGAGTGTGTCTGTTTAGGGCGGGAAGGAAGGAGAACGCTGATTAGGACGAACGAACGGTCGGATTGGAGCGAGAGGCAATGGATGTGGAGCCAATAGGCTGGGAGGATTTCGGCAGGAGCTGCCCAAGTGGCGCCAAGGGGGCCAGTTCAAGAGAGGAAAGAGTAATTAATATCTAGTAAAAATAATTCTTTTGAAAAGTTTCACTTTGTTATTTTCAAGATTGTCATGTCATGTTAAAGGAAATGAAACTTGGATGAAACACATCTCTCAATGCAAAGTTTTATTCTAGAGTTTCAAGAGCATTTAATTTCATTATTTAAATAGTTAGAATCATGTCGAGGGAGAGTTTCATTTATATGACACACATTTCTTATCTCTCTTCTTAAATACACTCGTCATGTCATAAAAATGCATACTCCCTCAGGGATGGTATTAGAAGTCGTTTTTTGGACAAGGTTTGGGTCAAACATCGGGAGTATAAATCATCAATAACTTTTAAGTTGTTGAGTTTCTAAATGTAAAAATTATATGAGTAGATTTGTCTTAAAAAATACTTTGATAAAAGTATACATATATCACATCTCCATAAATATTTTTATAATAATAAGAGGTCAAAAGTTATGTTTTGGAGACCGTGTCGCCGTCCCTAAACGACTTCTAATACATCCCGGAGGGAGTATGTGACAACTTATTTAATGCAAATAAAACTTGAATGAAACCACCGTTGAGACTTAGGGTCAGATCCACTAGTTGTAGGGGGGGCTGGAGCCCACCAGGTCCCTTAGGTCATGTTTAGTTCACTAAAAGAAACTCAAAAGGTGCTACATTAGCTCGTCACATCGAATCTTTTTGGCAAGATACATGGAAAGCATTAAATGTAAGTAAATAAATTAACTAATTGCATAGTTTGGCTAAAATTTGCTGGGACTAATCTTTTCGAGCTGGTTAATTAATTCATAAATGACAATAATTACCAAATTTAAACAAAAAAAATGTTAGAGAAGCGGAACCCAATATATTTTCATTAACTAAACAAGGCCTTTAGATCCGACCTCGCCTCAGGTAGGTCCATATAGTTGTCCAACAAAATGAACTAAAGTTGGTAATATCTATATATATATCTATACCTACTAATAAAGAAAAAAGAAAAATTTATCATCCACCTCTTTTTTTGTCACTAACTAAACAGAGTCCGACTGTTTCTGGCGCGCGCGCACATGTCCTTCCCGTTCCATAGCGCGTGTACCGGTCACGTGCTTGCCTGCGTCGTTTGGCTCGCAAAGCTGGTCCGGCTGGTCAGGTTCGATCAGTCGTGGCTGGTCTGGTCCGACGTCATGTCCACAGGCCCAACTCCGTACATGTATGTCCACCTAGCCACCAGCCTCAAATCCGCTCGGGGAGGTCAAACACCGATTCGGGGCGTCAAGTTTTTTGAGCTCAGAGGCAAAACGTGGACACCAGTGATGGTTAAGGAGGCAACAACTGACATTATTTTACAAAATAGACATACAAATATAGACACATACATTTGTGCATAAAGTACCCTAAATACAAAAAATATTAGGGATAATTATGTTCTTCGACTTCGGTTACAATTCCACCGTTGTTTTTCGCTTTTTTCCACACCGGCTATCGTTTGGTAGCTACGCATGGCCGGAGGCGCATCGGTCAGGCAACGATCGACCGTCGTGCGACGGCAGTTGTGTGTCAGATGTTTCATGTTTGTGTGCGTGTCGATAAAAAAAAGAATGATGTTTGTGTGTTAAAGAATTTTGTGTGCTCTCGTCTGATTCGACCTGGTTTCTCTGCTCGGAAGTTACAAAATCTCCAATAAACAAAAAGTACTAATTCAGCACCTTAAATGGTTTCTAATGAGTGGCTAAAAGTTAGGAGCATATTTGTTGGCTTTCTGTTTTAATAAAATATATCTAGATATGCATCAGGAATCTTGAACTATTAGAAGGCATCTCTAATAAAATCTAGCTAGATATGCATTAGCAATCTGTACTGGAGGTGTAATTTTGGAGACGTAATCTCTATTAGAACTGTATTCCAATTTGGCTCTTGAATTATAACATCTGTTGTGCAAGCTGATATTTATTGGAGTTTGATGTTTGATAATTTTTTTCTCCTCCCCTTGCAACGCACGGGCATATTTGCTATCTACTAATAAAAAGAGTATCCACATCCTTTTTCCGTCTGCCCCTATATACTCCCTCCATCCCGTTTTTCTTGACGTCGAAGACTCAACCCCAGATATCAAGGAGACCGCCAAATGACCCCGCAACCCCTACAAACAATGATTCCTCAACTGTCACATGCCATGAATCCACCCACGATATCATTTTCTTACAATAAACAATTCAGCTGTCCCATCCAACTTTTTACAATATACAAATCATAAAGGAGGCATTTTTCTTTTTTTTTTTTTATTACGCAGCAATTTTGTGTGGACACCAGTGGGGGGGGGCGGTGCACTCGGTGCACTCCTCCCGCGAGAGAGAGTGAACACCGGTGCACTCGGTGCGCCGCCGCCATGGCCTACTCGTGCCCTACGATGGAGTATAGGGAACGTCAACAATTTAGAGATGAGTTACTGTTGCTTCGACGTCAAGAAAAACGGGATGGAGGGAGTAGGTCTTAATTGGGGCATAAGTTAGGGATACTTTAAAATAACCCGTAGCATTGCACGGGCATATTTTGCTAGTATAACATTAAAGAGAAACTTTTTGTCACTTTTTTTTCATCAAAATTTATGTCCGCTTGTCTGCCTTCGGTTCCTGATGACATGGACTAGGGGAGGAAGCAGAACGAAAAAAAAAAAGAGAAATAACTCCTTCCTCACCTGAAGGCCCATCAAGGCTTATGGTCCCAAAACTCTCCCGCGGCACGTCCGCACGAGACATCGACGTCTTCTCTCTCAATTCTCACCAAAGAATGTAATCAAGCAAGAAGCATGAGTGAGAGGACAATGACTTTGCTCACAAGGTTGCTATGTCAATCGAAATAGCTAAGAGAGTGGGCACAAGCCGGCCACCATGCTTATATAGAGGAAGCCACGCTCAAAGAGTTGTTGTCCCCTTCCTCTAAAATCTTGCTACCCATCGGACAGATGCGGTCGCGTTCGGTGCATCGATGTCCGCTGCGTGTCAGCTAAGTTCAAAGTTAGCTGAAGGATCCTAATGTCTAACTCAACATGCGTGCTTGGTTATGTTACATCGGACGTGTCAGACATTCCAACGGTCAAAACAACGTTCGGCTGGACTCCACATCGGATGGACCGACTCGGCGTCATATGCTAGCGTCCGATGGGGGTCCAAAGAAAATTCCAGCACTACCAAAATCTTATCGGGCGCGTCGGATGCCATAGCATCGGACGCATCCACGCATTTCTAGTAAAACGGCTAAGACACACATGGTTCTTAAAGCCACATCAAACACACTTGACCCAACGTTAGGAGCATGCATCCGATGGACATCTAGAGAGGTTCCGAACCCTAAAACAACATTAGACGCGTTAGATGGGTGACCATCTAACGTCCACTAGAAACGCCACAGGATACACTACTACAAAATTGATTTTACGTGGTGTTCGATTTTTATTTTCCGTGGCGGGCATTTGAGAAACCGCCACGAAAATAGGTGGCTTGGCACCCCTCCCGCCAGGGGAAAACCGCCACGGTTAATCGATTAACGTGGCGGGCATTGTAAAATAAGACATTGTAAAATAACCGCCACGGTAAATGAATCAACCGTGGCGGTTTTATAAAAAGCCCGCCACGGTTAATAGCCACCAGCCCACTATAGTTAGAAAAGCCCAAATAGCCCGTTAACACGTTCACGTATATATAGACCACAAACCCTAACTCAACTCCCTCCCCTCTCACCCTCCCCGAGCCGGCCTCCAACCCTAACACCAACTCCCTCCCTCCCCTCTTCACTCAAGGCCGCCCGAGCACCCAAGCCGGCGGCCCCCTCCGTCTCGCGCCCCGAGCACCTGGGCGACCCCTCCTCCCTCTCGCGCGAGCCGACCGCCTCCCTCCGTCTTCCTCTCCCCTCTTCCACCCCAAGCCGGCCCCCTCCCTCACTCACTCCCGCCGGCCATGAGCCCCTCCCGGGCGGCGAGATCCGGAGTCCGCGCGGGATCCGGCCCCCGTGGCTCCGGCGATGATCCGGGCGCGCCAAGGGCGGGAGCACGCGGGATCCGGCCGCGGCGCTGCTCTCCGCGAGCGGATCCGCGGCGGCTACCCGCGAAGGGCGGATTCGACGCCCGAGCCCGGCGGTCGGGATCCGGCCGTCGACGGCGGCGGCGCGCGGATTCGCCGCTGGCGCCCTCGTAGCGGATCCGGTGGGCGGGCGGCGGGGCCCCCCTCTCCTCGCACGTGGACGCTGGCGGGCAAGCCTCTCTCGGCGGCTGGACGGTCTCCACCGACGACGCAGGGAACCTAGCGGCGAAGCCCAGATCCGGGCCCATTTGGGCCCGGATCCGGGCTTTTCGTTTTTTTATTATTATTAACCGTGGCGGGCATTGTTAAAGTCCACCACGGTTAATTGATTTTGCGTGGCGGACATTTGCCCGCCCACGGTTAATCGTTAACCGTGACCCTAATCGCGTGGCGGTTTTAATGTCCGCCACGGAAAATCAAAAAAGTCCGCCACGAAAAATCAATCCTCGTAGTAGTGATAGGTGCATCAGACGCACCAATAGTAGCGTTCGATGCGTAGATAGCAGCACTATATGACCCATTTTTCTCAATTCTCTTGCTTCTAAGATGCCAGCCACAAAGTGTCTCACCATAGTGCACGCGTGTTAGCATTTTCTAAACAATTTGCAAGGTTCACACAGCCTTCCTTCAACGTCGCTCTCTCTTCCTCTTTAGACAACAACGACCATTGCGTGATCCAGTACGTCCCTTTGAAAATCACCTGCAAAAATGAGTTAGTAACTAAGTTTTGTAACACCACATCGTTTTTTGTTTAGCCATAACACCCAGCAAAAAAAGGTTGTCATCCCCACTATCATTTGATTTCTTAGATTAGGACCAAAACCTTTTATCCAAGTACACTCAAACGTGATAAACAATGCGTCCAAACAAAATCTAGCCACACGACACTCAAAAAAACAAATGCTGGATATTTTCATCCAAGGGGCACAGGTTACACTTAGTATCCCCTTTCCATTTCCTTTTTTTAGTAAGTTGTCTCTTGTTAGGATTACACCTCTTTTTACATATTAAGAAAAATTTTAAGCTTGAGAGGCAATTTTGCCTTTCAGAAAATTTCTTTGCCCCCAATTTTCTCTTCTTCATTATTTCTCTATATAGAGATTGTGTTGAGAAGAACCCTTTCTTCTTTAATTGCCAGACAAACTTTTCTTAGTCATTATTTAGCTCTACCTGTAGCACTAAGGCCACTAAGCCGAGCCATTCTTTTTGTCCCTCCCCCACTAACCCCCTTCATGTTCAGCGGCGTTGCACTAAGTACACTAGCGATTGAAACCCGTTTCTTCCTTGCTAATTTGTACAGATCTAGAAATTTTTGCATTAACACTACTACAAATTCAACTATCACTGCTGTCCACATCAATGCCGGATTAAAGTGAACCGACAGTGTATGCCCATTCCTGGCTTCAAAAAAAATAAAAAATGAAAGGTAGTCACAAAGATTTGACAGTGAAAGTCCACCTCACTACCAGTTGGTGTAAAAGCCCGGCAATGATTTCCATCAGTGTCGGGTGTATTAACAGACGCGGTGGTGAACTATATGGGCAGACCCAAAATTTTTATTGTTTTTGGTTTACTCCACTCGCATATGTCGGTACCTTCCACCAAATCGCTTGCTCTCCCATCCATTCTCTCCCATCATGCTCTCTCTCCCCCTCCCTCTCCCCTTCTCTCTCAGCGGTGGGCGGCGCCATCGCCCACGCCCAAGATCCGCCCCTCTCCAGTCACCCTGGGCATTCGGTAAAACCAAAAATTCGGTTCGGTATAAAAGGAAATCAGTTTCTAGGATTAGAGAACCGATCGGTTCCCCTGAAAAACAAGAAACCGAAGAATTCGGTTTCAGTTTTTCTATTCGGTTTTTGGTTCAAACCGAAAAAACTGAAGCAGCACATATGGAGGACTCCTTCCGCTGAATCCGCACCTAGAGGAGCCAAGGACCCGCCAGACCATCGCCACCAGACCATTGAGATTTTGATTCGGTTTTGGTTCGGTTCGGTTCGGGTGATCGGTTTTTCGTAAAAAGTGCCCAATCACGTCAATGCGGCCTTGGATGAGTGCCAACCGTCGTGCTCTGGTCCCGTCCCCCTTCCAGGTGCTAGCGACACAGGCGACTCTTGCCTGCTCTGCCCCAAATCCGTCCGTCTGTCATCCCGTGAGTGCCGCCGTTGTCCTACGCGGCTACACCAGGTGCTTCATCCGGTCCTTCAGTAGATCTTCATCAAGCCCATTGCCGGTGATGACTATCCCACCAGGTATGCCCAACCCTTTCATTCCCTTCCTGCTATGGAAAACTGAGCACCCCAAACCTAATTCATGTTCTTGTGGATCTTGCGGCTCTGTTGTGGCGGATCCGGCTTGGCTGTGGGGGGCTCAGGGCGGCCGGAGAAAGCGCGAGCAGGCTGGCGACCGTGATCGGCTCACGTGGATCTACCTCGGCAGCGGGCGACGAGAAGCGACAGTGGCTTCTTCTTCCTCTGTTCCTCATGGTACTCTTTTCCCTCCCACGGCAATCTTCCCTTCCGGTGCTCTTTCTCCTCTCTCTCTCTCTCTCTCTCACACACACACACACACACACACACACACACACACACACACTGTCTCCTTAGATCTGTCATGGGGGCGACGGTTGGCCATGGCCTCAGTCTTGTGTTGGGTCAGTGAAGGGCGGCGTCCATCGCGAGACCAAGCTTAGCCTTCTCGGTGGAATCTCACTCTCTCCCCCTCGTGGCCTGGCCTTCCCTCCCTTTATGTTGTATGAATATTCTGTGTTGATCTATGAGCCGATTCTATGTGAGTGCTTTGATGTGCTGAACTCTTTCATGTGCTCTAAGAATTGATTCGATTTGTGATGTGTTGAATCTCTCCTTTTGTCTATGATGTGTGAACTGTTTCTTGGAGAATGCTTGCGATATTTTTTGGGTAAAGCTTATCGCTGCCAGGTGAAGTGCCGACATTAATAGCCAACTGACATCACTTTTCGCTATGCGACTGTCGGTTCAAAATCCTAGAGTGAAGCAGTTTTTCAACCAGCAGTGATATAGAGATCTGGGGTAGTGTAATGGTTGTTGGTCAACCCATGAATCCTCCCAAAACCTCACTTGACCACCACAATTCACCTTGAACGTCCGATGCTGCAATACCAACTCTTTCACCTCCATCAAACCGGACCAAAACTGTGAATCCCCTGGGCACTTTTCAACATGAGTGAAACACTTGCCCTTGACATATATTTCCTCCTAAGAACATCTTGTCATAAACCATCTTCATTCCTGAGCTTGAACAATCACTTACTTAGTAAACACTTGTTCTGCAACTCAAGGTCTACAATCTCCAAACCCCACATACACCTTGGCTTACAAAGAATATCCCACCTTACTATCCTATATTTCTTCGTATGTCCATCACACTGTAACAAAAACCTAGATCGGTAGTAATCCAATCTTTTTCGCACCCCTTTAGCGATAACAAGAAAGGACATCATGAACATGGGCAAACTTGAAAGGACCGAATTAATCAGCACTAGTCTACCACCTAAGGAGAGAAGCTTCCATCTCAAACTACTCAATTTTATGTGGACAACAGTCAATGGGCGGCGTCGGTTCCATCGCCAGATCACCTCGGCAATGTATTGATACAGCAGATATGTGTATAAAAAATACTTATCATGTATGAATGGATTATTGATATAAACGAACAACCCACCCCAAGTCTACCTGCTCTTCTTGAGGTGTAAATATTTCTTGCAGTTTCCGTGATTTTCAGTTCCATACAGCAGATACAGTCAGTCGGCTGAAAATTTGCGTGAGCAATAATATTAATCTAGTTGAACAATACATATATAGTATAGTCATACATCGTCTTCAGCTCACTCTTAAAATTTCAGCTTAAACGGCTCATACATGTTGAGATCTACTTATCTTGGTCATCTTGATGCCTTCATCACATCGTGGCTTCTCCTTCTCTGGCCTTCCACATGACCTAGCTACTCTCTTGAAATTTTTGAGGGCTCGCAGTTTTATTTGGGGCACAAATGCAGCTCGTTCTACACACCGAGTAATTTCCAATCATTTGTTTCCTCCCAAATCTTGAGTCAAAAATTTTGCCATCCCGAAGTGCTAAACGCCGGACGAACGATTCGCGTACTCTTGAACCAGTGCTCCAAAGAGAGATGGCCTCTCGATCAGGTTTGCAGGCCGGTCAAACTCCTTTGCTAGTCCTGGTACCAAAATGATTCAGATTTTAGATTAACAGTAGAATTGGCAAGCATGAGCTGGAGTTTTCAAAATACCAATACTATCGCTAGGAAGGTGAACAAATTGTCAAGTTGTGTGGTTACCTGCGTCTATAACAAGGACCCGGTCGCAGTCCATCACCGTTGGTATTCTGTGCGCAATGCTGATAATGGTACAAGCTGCAAAGTCTTCCCGGATGATCTTCTGAATCACAGCATCGGTCTGGGAATCAACGGATGCAGTGGCCTCATCCATGAACAGTATTCTGCTGCGCTTTAGCATCACCCGGCCCAGGCATAGCAGTTGCCGTTGTCCAACACTCCAGTTCTCACCATTGTCGACCACTAGTAGGTGGACAAAAGACAAAGTATGTTCATTGTCAGTATATAGCTGCAACAAATGTTTTAAGAAATTTCTTGGTTCAATGGTATTATAAGGAAAAACTAAGTTTTTTCAATTGAGTTCCTGCGAGTTACAGGTGTATAGTACTATTAAATCACTATTTTATACACGTTTAATGTGCAGAACCTGGATTCTTGATGTCAGAACAATATGTAAAGTTGAAGGGCATAGGAAACATGAAGTTGCATACTATTTTCACAGTATATTAAACAATTAAGTTAATTGTTAAAATACCTGAAGCATCAAGCTTTTCTGGTTTTGAAGTCACGGCTTCTTTCAACTGACAACGGTCCAAAGCCTAAAGGGAAATAAGTTTAGCATCTCATGAGACGACAGAGAAAAATAATCAGATAAAAAACAGGTTTACTGGTGAAATATATACCTGCCAGATTTCATCATCAGAATACTGCTCAAGCGGATCAATATTGCTCCTAATGGTCCCTTCAAAGAGAACAGGTTCCTGTGGGATGATACCAAACCGTGACCTAAGGTCATGGAGTCCTAAAGTGCAGATGTCAACACCGTCGATGATTATGCTCCCCTCAGAAGGCTCCACTATTCTGAACAATGCCTGGATCAGTGTTGATTTCCCACTACCAGTTCTACCGACAACTCCAATCTTCTCTCCTCCATGTATGCTTATTGTGATGCCCTTCAACACTAGAGGAGTGTTGTGCCTATACCTAAACTGTAGAATAGAAGAACAAAGACAAACTCGTGTTACTTCATGCTTTCAGTTGTCAATGCACAATTTTTGTACCACAGCACCATAATAAACTGAAGAATGTACTGTATGAGTATCAGTTGGGAATCTATACCTTAAGATCAATGACATCGATGTCACCTTTTGTTGGCCAGTTAGAATCTGGTAGGCAGTCTTTGATCCTCCATGCGGCCTCAGAAGGGATATTTGTGAATTGCTTAATCCTCTCAACAGAGACCATCTTGTTTTCAATGAAGCAACTGATCCAGATGGCCCAGAACAACACCTGGTTGAGAGATAGACCATATGATAGTGATAGACCAACATATTCTGCACCATGAGAAGGGGTATTAGAGTTTGGAAAATTAGAGAGCATCCCAGTATTTCCATACAAAGTTCATGATGGCAAAAGGCAATCAGTTGTTAGAAGCCCACCTGGCTTGACGATGCTGCTTGGCAATGTGACCATGAGCACAGCTGTGAAGCAGAGAACAAAGCTTCCAATCAGCTCGAGCCGGAAACCGAGCCACTCGTTGGCACCATTGTTGTGGAAGTCCATCCTCAGGCTTGAGTTCACCCGGTTCAGGTTCTCCTGCAAGAAGCTGTCCTCCTTCCTGAAACACCTGATGGTCATGACACCTTGAACCGTCTCGGAGAAGTGGTGGATCACTGGAGCCTTGGTGATCGATTCGAGGCGAGTCAGCTCCCTCGATGTCGCCAAGTAGTATCCCTGGTGTAAATCATACTAGAGTGTCAAAACGCGGAGCAAGTGCAGAAAGGACAAGCATCAGTCAGAAATAGTAATCGCCATTGCCATGGTGGCAGAACAAACTCACCCGGTACCAGATGTTCAGTATCACCAGAGGGATGATGGCGATGACGGAGGGCCACGCCACCTGACACGTGACGATCAGCACACTGATCACGGTGATGTACATAGACACGCTCATCCAGACGAAGAATGGCAGGAAGAGATCAACGTTCGTCTGATCTGATGATGCCTGCGGAACAACATAGGCTGTGTCAGCACCAAGAGCTAGATCAAACAAAGGATGATGCCTCAGCATCGTCGTACCCTGCTGAGGATCCTGCCGGATGGCGTGGTGTCGAAGAAGGACATGGGCGCGTGCAGGATGCTGTTGAGGATCTGCTTGAAGAAGATATCCGCCGTCTGGAGGCCAACGAAGGCCACGAGGAAGGAGCGAACCGCGACGAGCACCACCGAGACGGCGGCGAGGATGGAGTACACGTTGATGAATAGCGACGGCTGGAACGAGGTTGCGTTCTCCTCGGAGGTCTGGTCGGCGAGCCAGTAGTCGCTAGCCATCAGCGAGCATTGCCACACCACAGAGACACCCATCACCAGCAGCGGTCCCCACCACCCCCAGGCCTCCGTCATGTACTGCTTGTACACGGTAAAGCTGACGTGCCCGCTGGCGCGCTCCTCCTCCTTGATCAGCCGTGCCGACGCCTTCTCGGCCTTGGGCGCCACGATGGAGGACGACGATGAGTCGCCATTGGCTGCGTTCTTGTTCGACGGCTGCCGGGAGAGGGGCAGCTCGCGCTCGCTCGCCGGCGCCGCGCTCTCCACGAGCTCCATGGAGCTGTCGTGCGCTGCGACCAGTGCCGCGAAGTCGGTGCCAGCCTGGAGGAGTTCATCGTACTTGCCAGATTGTACGATCATTCCGTCCTTCATCACCTGGAAGCATTTGCGGTGGGTTCAGCATGAGTCGAAAACTGCTCGAAATCAATACTAGATAACAGCTACTGTAAATACTAGTAGTAAAACACAATGCACTTACATATATGATATCAGCATTGTGCAAGAAATCAACTTGGTGTGTCACGAGCACTATGGTCTTGTTCTTCAGAGCACCTCTAACACATTCCTGCACAAACATAAGGATCAGTCTGTTGCTGTCGTTCCGTTAGGAATCTAAACCACTCACTAGTCACAGTGTTCCAGTGTCTGATCAAGTTCAGCAACATTAAGATCACAATTGCCAAACTACTAGAAACTGGAGCAAAATTCAGCTTTAATGGACGATGGAGTACCTTGAAGATCTCAGAGCCAGTGTGCGCATCGACCGCGCTGAATACATCATCGAGGAGGTAGATATCACAGTCCTGGTAGACAGCACGGGCAAGCTGGATGCGCTGCTTCTGGCCACCGCTAAGGTTGATGCCACGCTCCCCAATCTCCGTTTGGTCGCCAAATTCCATCATCTCCAGGTCCTTTTCCAGGCAGCACACCCTAATGACCTCCTTGTACCTCTCCTGGTGCATGGGGTTTCCCGAACAGGATGTTTTCCTCAATGGTGCCATTCTGGATCCATGCCGTCTGAGCCACATACGCCGTGGTGCCGCAAACCTTTACCTGCAAGTATCATTGCATTTTCTCATAAGCAACATTCTGTAGTAGGTTCTTACTGAAACCTTTTACAGTAATCTTTGCATAAATTTTATTTATTTTTTTTTTCTCATAAAGACTCAGCCAGAGTGCTGCAGAAATGTAGCAATCTAGCAGATACAAGTTCTACTATTCCCTTGTCTGTCAAATACAGAAATGAATGTCCAAACCTTCAGTTTAGATTTCTTTATGCAGAGCATTAGAGCAAAGATGCAGGGCACTAAAGCTTTGTACTGTTAGTAGGCACTACAAGATCACATCGATTGATCTCATGCACATAAATGGCAGGCTAGCAATTCTACTTGGACACCCAATTCCAAAAGGAAGCTGGAGTGGGTGTCCAAGTCAGATCCTAATACAGTATCTGGAACACATGGGTGCATCTCCAGCGAAAACAGTCTGAAACTCTGAATGTTGGAAGCGATACAAACTCGTCAGTAAAATGTACTTAGATTCTTTTTAAGAAAAATCAAACTCTGTAAAGTACTACATCACGTAATGTTCTCCGTTCAGGCAGAATTTTCAGGGGCAAACTCAATCATGTCCAGGTCATGTGTTACTAGTAGTAAATTAATTTCCTTTTCCAAACGGGACACGCAGCACCAAAGCCAGCAATTGACTTCAGTTCTGATCTTGTGAGCAGACCTCTGAAAAAGCACTAAAGAAAAAGAATCATCGCTTCAAAGTAGAGTAGTACTATCTGCTGACAATCTCCCTCTTTTATTAATAAAAAGAAAAAAGATTTCAGGCACGGCTACTGCTGCAAACAGCAAACCTCGTGTTGTCGCGGTAAAGCTGATGCGCCTGAAAAGCTTTATCGACTTTCATCTGCGTACGCGGACAAACGCAGCAGCCCCGACTCGTGCGAAAAAGGCACTACAAGGTGGAATCCACACTAGCTACGTGACAGCCTTTTTTTGTTTTGGAAGAACATGCGTTTTGTCCTGTTGTATGTGTAAAAATACTGCAGCAGAGAAACGACGAAGGCAGGTACTACCCGGTCACCTCGCCGACAATCTATGTCGTCCTTTCCTGTACTGTTCATTGCACTTAGTACAACACTGGTTAGCCTATAAGTACGTATCTCTGTTTGTTTTGTACACCTAAGATTGGTCTATAATATCCATATGGCACAAGGCAGCACGGTGTGGTTCAATAAATCTTAATATTGGGACAGAGACGCACAGAGCAAACACAAGAATCGAATTGCAGCCACAGACAGCCGCTGTGCTCACGACAGGACGTACGTTTGGGACAGCCAGTGCTCACGACAGAACGTTTGGTCCAGCAGAAATCTAAGTATCTTGTATAATGTGATGTGGAGTTGGATCTCGATCTATGAATGGGTCTTTGTTACGTTACGGCAAGATCATTTCTCGACCTTGCCCTGGCTTTTGTGACGTGCCCCGTGTCGTATCTACTGGCCAGATTGCTCTTATCATCACTCAAAATAATCTTTGCATGATTGCAGGCTTTAAGCAGTCTTTTGGGCTCCTTTTCGGAAAAAAAAAGAGAGTAAGCATCATGGAGTAGTTAATTCCATGCCAGATCAGGAACTCCTTAAATTTCAAAGTGGTAATCGATCGTTTATTCTGAGAAATCATCGCCTTGGCTGAATGAAATAAGTTTGAGCTGCTCGCCTGCACCTACTACGTGACTATAATGGCAGCATCATTTAATACTAATAGTGTCTTAAGACCTAGTAGCTTAAACAATATTTATATAATAAAAAAGACAGAATGACAAGCTAGATCTTCATGAAAAGCTAAACTCATATACTTTTCTAGAACTTATGTGCCTATGCGTACACATCTTTCTATACTAACATGTCCGGATATTATTATTCCTAGCAAACATGCCCGTCGCGTTGCAACGGGAGAAAAAAAAAATGTTATGCACTCAATTAGAATAAGGGCATCATAAAAATTTTTCTTGCATTGCTAAGCACAAAAAAATTGTGCTCATAAATAAAATTAATGAAAATAGGTAAAATCAATATTAAATTTCATAAATTCTTTTTTTTAGACATGTAAAGATTTGTAACTCAATTATCATGGAATTAGTTATATTGATATCAAGAGCTACTATGTGTGATGATTATGACACAAGGTCACTCTCAATTTTCCATACTTTGCAGAGGATGGCACTGGTTCATACTTTCACAATTTGTTTTTGGACAATCGACTACATTTAGACTATAATAATATGAGTTTTGATTTTTAATACATTAATAAATTTATGGTAGAAATATTTATTTGTCATCAGTCAAAGGTATAAGAAGTTCAAAGCCTATATATTGTGTTGTCTTTTTTTTTATTTATCTATCTGCATGTGAGTATTTACCTTTGCTAGTTTGGTTTCTTCTGTCCATTAGTAGAGGTTGTGGCTATAAAAATTATAGGAGGGAGTAATCAATCAAAACTGATATAAATGTTGGATCCGGATTTTTTTTTGTTGGTGAAAACTTGTAAATGTTGAATCGCTTTTTTTTTTTTTTTTTTTTTTAATCTTCTACATCTACGAAAGGAAAAAAAGAGAGATGAGACTTGCCTCGAGAGATATGTCGCCCAAAGCACCTCCGGAAGTCATTGGTAAACGATTGTTTTTTATAGCCAACAAAAAAGGCAAAAAGTACGTATTTGTTTGAAGACCGATGGGATCCGTATTTGTGGCCTCAGTTGGTTCTGGGCTTAGTTTAGGACTGCACCGACGCTATGCACGTATAGGCATGCAACGACCTTGGTTCGGTACGACCTTGGTTGGTCTCGAAAGCTTTCCACGGGGCATGCAAATATCTCTTCATGGACTCTTTTACTACGGACTCTATACGTGAGCGAAAGAACATCGGCAGATGAAAAAATAGGTGACGTGCCTCGAACCTCAAAAGCTACGTCAATGGCCAAGGCGCAAAGATGGTTCGTGCGTAGCCACCCCGCATCTTGTACTCGCCTCCACCGTCTCTCTACTTTCCTTTTTTCGAGGTGGGACTAAACAAGCTCCGATCTCCCCGCACCGATCATGACGACTTGTTGTGACATGGTGCTGGGCTCGCCTCGTGCTATATCGTTCATGGGCTTTTTAGTCGTACCAACGTGGTGGAAAAAGCCCGGTGAAAAAAAGCCCGGTGAAAAAGGAGGTGGGACTGAAATTTTCTCTCTTTATTAGTAGGTATAGATATAGATTTTTATGAATTTGGTTAAACTTAAAAGCATTTTTGGCTCCTTCCAAACTTAAACTTGCATTCCTTTCTTACTCCAAAACTAGAGGGAATATATATCTACGAGTATCATATGCTCACCGCACCAGACCACATGTATTATATATGTATGCACACGAGTCAATAGACATTTTGGAATTATAGAAGATGGATCTGTATCTTGTGTATACTCCCTCCGTCTCTTTAAAAGTGTCACTTTGGTTTCAATACCATCTTATTTAATCACTGCGTCTTATTTAAATTTTTTGTATAAATTTTATTTATTTTGTCATGACTTATTTTATCATTAGAGATACTTTAATGATTATTTATTTAATTTATTATTTATTAGATTTTTTAAAATAAGATGAATGTTTAAACTCAATAGCCGAAAGTCAAAACCAACATTTTCAAAAGGAGGAGTATATCGGTGTCCATGGACCTGGTCAGACAAAGTAAGACAAGGCATCGAATAAGCAAAGTTATCGTCTGCTTGCATTTCTCGCAGGGCACGGGGATGACCGGGACCCCAAGCTAGCGTCACTTTACGAAACTGGAACGCCTAGCTATAGACTGTCTGTGCCACCCTACAATTCTAGTAGCTGTATCTTAAATGAGCACGTTGGTGGAGTATCATTTTTCTGTGCCACCCTACAATTCTAATAGCTGTATCTTACAAGTAAGGCCTTGTTTAGATGGTAAATATTTGGAACCGAATGTCACATCGCATTAATCGTAGAAGACGTTTCGTTTGTTAGTGGTAAATATCATCCTACCATGGAGTAACTAGGCTCAAAAGAATCGCCTCAAGAATGTACATCTAAAACTGTGTAATTAGTTATTTTTTTACCTATATTTAATACCCAAAATATATGCTTTTGGTGTATTTAATGTGATGTGATGGAGAGAAAGTGGGAAAAAGGTTAGAAACTTTAGCAATCTAAACAAGGCCTTGGTGGAGTATCATTTTTCTGTCATTATTACCCTACCCAGGCAAATAATGTTGGAGATGGGGAAGTTTCGAAGTGGCATGGACCGTGGTGTTTACTCGTACTGTACGACAACTGTATCATTCATGCACTAAAATTCTAGAAATAAATAAGGAGATGCGTGCGTGCGTACCTTGCCGGCGAACTTGCGCATCTCGCCGAGGATGCATCCGAGCAGCGACGACTTGCCGGAGCCAACCATTCCCACCACCGCCGCCAGCGCGCCCGTCCTGATGTCCAGGTCGATCCCGCGCAGCACCTCCTTGCCAGCGTCCACCTCGTCGTCCCACGCGAACACGCCGTCCTTCACCTGCACCGCCACGCCGTCGCACCCGGACGCCGCCGCGGGCTCCCTCTCCACGGCGCCCTCGTCAAGCTCCGCGCTAGTCATGTACCTGTGCATTGTATAAACGTAGCGATTAAGTACATATTTGTAAATAACGCATTCAACATATTCACGCAATGACTGCCATATGTGGACTGGACTTACGAGTCGAGTCGCTGCAGCGAGATCATTGCCTGCGACGCCTGGATCATGGCCTGTGGGAAGTTCCTCATGGGCTCCTGCAGGATCTTGAAGAATGACGTGGCGGTGAAGACGAGGCCGGCGTCGAGGCGGACCCCGGTGAGCACGCAGGTGGCGAAGACGAGCGCGGAGACGACGACGGGTGCGCTCCAGAGCACGATGACGTTGCCCGAGATGGAGTACATGAAGCGGGAGAGCCAGCCGAACTCGAGGCGGCGGAATCGGCCGATGCGGGCGTTGAAGTGCTCCTCCCACGCCTGGAACTTGATCACGCGCATGTAGTTGAGCATCTCGTTCGTCGCCTTCATCCGCTGGTCGCGCTCCTTCATCAGCGAGAACTGGTACCGGTTGTTGCGGCGGGTGCCCAGGAGCACGAACACCATCACGCCGGCGACGCCCACCAGAGCCGACGTCACCGGAGGACCAAGGTACGTGTACAGAAGGCCAAGCGCAACGCCAACCTGCACGTCGTACCACAGCACCATGCATCTTCGATCAGTTCAACTACATACGGTGGTACGTACAATTACAGACATCAACGAGACGAATCGACATCCACAAAAAATCATCACACATCATCAGCAGGCGCGTGCACGATTAATATATATAGAAATTAACGTGAAATTCTAGAAGAGGGCCAGGCATCAACGGTCGTGGTCCTCGTGGAGACGTGGCCACCAACTCCCATCAAACTAAGTCGACGAGACTGGCAAGTTAATAATGCAGGTCGTCTAGCTGCAATCAAAGCAAAGAAAACCTATATACGGCTGCTCGATCGGTCAAAGATTATAAGGCGCAGAATCTGTAACATATATAATTATAATACAGATTTATATTTTTAGTCAAATATACTATCCAATAAACGTCATAGATCATATAATTCAAGGTAAATATATGATTAAGTGTAAAAGTTACGACAATGTCATATCAAACTATACTATAGAGAGAGAGAGAGTATAATAAACTAGTACGTAGTATACCAACTGCTGATGGGGTCGCTACGATTAATATGGAGACGAGACAGCAATAAAATAGACAAGGTGTGACCCTCGCTCTGCTCCTACTAAGTCGTAACGATAAAGTAGTTATGATGTGGCACGAACGCCAGCCACATTTGACATCTCCTTGATGATACCACACACCACCTCCTTCCTAGAACTAGGCCGATGACACTCGCAGATTTCTTTTTGTCTTCTCTATCACTATGAGAAAAAAACAAGGAGAGGTTTTGGAAGGACATGACTCGATCTCGTTTGCTCAATCAAACAGATATTTGAGCAATGCGCCGATGCTCTCAAGCGTGCAGTAACTGGTGTGTGTGCGGTGTGCCGCAGCTGCTGCGCTGCATTACGATACAAGACCTGACTTGCAGTAGCTGCTGCCGCGTCAGCAGTATTGATGCCTACGAGTACTGTAGTCTGAGCTGATCAGGCATCATGCACAGTTGCACATGTGACAACAGGTATCGATGCCTGGTACAAGTAGCTACTCGTACCTCGGTCCTTCGTCAGGAACAAGGGCCGCGCGGATTCAATAGGGCGGGCGGTGCATGTGCCACGGCACCCCACCGCACCCCAGAGTGGACGGACGAGCCCAGCCACAGCCACATGTGATAATTTGGATGAGCCAGTGTACGTGTTGTGTTGCGGTGAACTCGTGACTGGTGTGGACGAAGGAGAATCGATCATAGCATCCTATCGTGTACCATATTCTGGGGGACAACGTTGCTGTGTGGACTATTCTCTTCGTAAGTGCTGTATGTATCATAATCATCGGCATCGATCATGAATGGCGAGTGATCGAGATGGCTCGTCACAGCTGTGGATCCGCAGCATCGTTCAGGCCGGCTAGGATCAGTGTGCTGCAGCTGTGTGGTAGTACAGCTTAAAAAGACTGATAAAGACTGTAGCTAAAAATAGCACAACTGCCAGCTGGTGGCGTGCTGATGCTGTTTTGTTCCTTGTTAGTATCCCAAAATCTAGTTGGTGACGGTTAAATGGGAACAAGGCCACACCGTATGCCTTGTACTAAGTAGTATTATAACCGATCAATCTATCGGCACTTGCGTATATATTGCATCAGATACACGAAACAAACAAGAAACATTACGTGCTTGTGAGCGTCAGAGGCAGTGGGAGTTGCCATTTGCCAAATGCCAGGTCCCCATCTACAGGTAGCAGCGCACGGCCGGCCCTGACAGAAACAAACCGTACGTCGTGGCCATCGGCTTCGTCGACACTCGACCACGAATCTATCACCTGGATTCTCTCATTGTCACTACACAGGATACTACGTACTGTACTAGTCTCGTACTGCTACTGTATTTTGGAAAACGTTGTACTGTACGCTCTACATTCTGCGTACTGCTGTATGTCGTATAGGTTGTCCATCTTATCCCCGAATGAACCTCTGGACACACTCACACACGGCCAGACGACCCACACAGGATATGGAAATCGTCGTTTATCGGAGATAAAGGGCAAGGGAGGCCACGAAGCAAACAAGAACAAGATCGGAGTGTCCAAGGATTTGGTGCTGGGTTACGTCAGTAACTGATCGGAGGTGTCCAAGGATTTCTAGCGTCATGTTGGAAACTTGAATGCATTTCGGATTGCGGATTCTATGCAATCGGATACTTAAAATAATGTGAAGAAGAACCCAGAGTTCCAGTCTTGCAGACCATCAGCCATGGCCCCGATTTGTGGGCGCAGAGACGCACGGTTGGCCGCTGCGGGAACAAGCATCGAGCATTTAAGCGCATGCACACCAAACCCAACCGTAGAGAACTGTACTGTGCATGAAGTACTACTAGTATTATGTGTTTGTAGCGGTCGTGTCGGTCCAATCGGAGCGAGCGCCGCGACGGAACAATCAATACGTGCAAGTTTGAGTTCCACGGGGAGCATCGCCACAATTAAGCTGCCAACGCCGGCCGTCCCGACCGAGTCTGCAGCTGCAGCGCAGCTCCACACACGTCGTCCCGTAGAGCGAGCGAAACGAAGCGTTCCTATAGTGTAGGATAGGATAGGAGGCAATGGCCAATCGTGCAACGACCGCGTGGCGGCCGGAGCCCGGAGTTCTAGTGTAACTAGCACATGCGGTCAGAATCGAAGAGGTGCGTACCTGGAGCGGCATGAGCCAGAGGTAGTGGATCTGCAGCATCATGTCGGAGAGCTGCTGCGCGTCAACGGCCATGTAGTTGACGATCATGCCGAGCCCGTGCTTCTGTCTCGCGGAGCACGAGAGGCGGAGTCCCTTTCGGTAGAGCGCGACGATGAGCGCGCCCCGGATCTGCATCCCCAGCTTCTGGCAGTGGAAGTTGTACTGGTGGCTGCACAGCGCCTCCGCGCACTTGGCCGCCAGCAGCGTCGCCACCAGCCTTGCTCCTTCCCCGACCGGCCGCTGCCCGCCGACCGACGTGAAGTCCACGAAGCTCTGGATCAGCGTCGGACCCACGTACATGACGGTCAGCCGCAGCAGCGCCAGCGACGCGTTCACCAGGAACTGCGCCCAGAAGGTCCGGAACAGCGTGTGACGCACCGGGTTGGTGTCCTTGGACGCCCATGATGACGGCCAGTGAGAGGTGAAGAGCTCGTGCATGCGCTCCGGACGGTGCGACGGCGCCAGTGTCGGAACGTCCGAGAGATCCAGCGGCGCGCGGTACCCGCGCTGTACCAGCGGGTTCATCCACGCCCATGTCGCGCGGGACGCCCACGACGCCGTCGCGTACGGGGTCGTCACGGTCTTCGTCTGACTCTCCTCTTCGTCGTCCGCCGTGGTACCGGTGGCGGCACCGTCGTTGACCACCGGCACGGCGACTACTACGACGCCCGTGGACCCGAGGATGGAGAGGAGCGGGAGGGGGAGGGACAGGACCAGCGCAGCGACCGCGAGCGCGTCGTCGGGGAGCGTAGCGGCGCCCGACGCGAGGCGCGCCACGGAGGTGCCGGCGAGGAGCGCCGTCAGCGCGGGGCTGCTAGCCAGTAGAGGCGTAGGGTCAGCGGGTGCGCCGCCGCGCGGAACCGCTTCTCGTGCGCGACGACGGCCGCGGCGGCCAGGTGCGCCGCGCACTGCAGCGCCAGGAACACCGCCTCCAGGGGGCGTCAACGCCGCCCCTGTTGACCAGGAGAGGACGAGCAGCACGGCGTAGAACGCGGCCAGGACACCCGACGCCGCCAGCGCGACGACGAACCCGGCGCCGACCCGAACAACCACGGCCCTGTCCCCGTCCAGCAGCGGCCGCTTGTCTTCGCCGTTGAGGTCGCCATGGCGTCGTCGCCGCCGTGTGGAGACGAGCTTGGCGGCGCCGAGGCAGAGCAGCGCGACGAGGAAGACGGCGGACGCGGCGGAGAGGAGCAGCCGCTGCGAGCACGTGGAGAGGAAGAGGAAGGCGGCCCATTCGCCCAGCCCCGCGGCGGGCGCGGACGGGAGGTCGCAGGACTCCGTGGTGAGCCACCACGGCGGCGGCGACGATAAGAGAAGGGCCATGCGCGCGACGGGGCGGCCGGGCCGGGGGCGGGGGTCTGGTGGTCAGGGGTTGCGGCGCATGCAGAGGCTGATGAGGGTGGAGTGTGTGGCCTGGCTCTGGCTGCGCGCGTGCCAGACGAGACGAGAGGAGACCTCGGGAGGAGATGCCGAGTCAGGGGAAGGGGAGGGTGGCTTCTTCTTATTGTTCCGTTGCGGACCCGGTGAAGGAGAGCGCGGCAGCGGAACTGAATAGAAAGGGGTTACGGCCAGTAGCGGCTGGGTTGCCACAATTCACACCACTCGGATCCGATCCGTGCTGAGAACGATGCGCTTGTCTCGGTCGTGCCGTGCTGGTTGGCTAGTTGCTACAGCGGGCGGCGAACGGCGCGGTCAACGTGACGTTTGCAGCCGTGCGCCCGTGCCGTTTTACGAATTTACGGAGCACCATATGGCACCCACATATGGGCCATCATCTTTCCGTCGCCGGAACATGTATCACACAAGCACTACGAAGAAAGAACTTTTTTTTTTTTGAAACCACTACGAAGAAAGAAATACCGTAAGGTATTGGCTCCTCTGACTCAAGACATTTTTTATTGCAAAAGGAGGGCATATCTTACCCTTTATAGTCAAATCACTCCTTATTTATCATCCATCACAAATACTCCCTTCGCTCTCAATTATTATTGTATATAAGACGAGGGCATAAGGTGTGTGCCAAAAAATATTTCATACCAATTGTGAATATGTAGAATTCTAGAGGTGCAGTAGTTTTATCTTGTTTTGTGGTCGCACGTAGGATTCGTTCAGTTGTGTAGAGTTTGGCAACTGAGGATCCATGATTATCTTAACCAAAGAAAGATCTATGATGATGGTGAACAACATTGTACTACTTTTATGCCGAGATCCTGTACAGACACAGACACTCATAAATACGAGTGCACCTTAGCACTATACATGGTATACATGATATGTTTACAAGTTGGTCACAAGAGTTCAACAAGAAATTGAAAGCCAAATTTCTAGTGGGTGTGAGTGCGATGTGTTGGGCTATTTGGTTAATCCGAAATGAAGTGGTCTTTGACAAGATCCTAGCACCATTTTATTTGCAGGTTACCTTTAGAGGAGCGTATTGGACCAGGTTCTGTTCCTTACTACAGAAGGAGGATGATGGACAAATGATGAAGATGAGATGCAAGCAGATTGAGATGACCACAATGGAGGTGTTTGCAAGAAACGGCTAGCATTTCGTAAATAGAATTTTACATTAAATGTTGCACTTGGAACTTTTGTCGCTTTTTTTGCTTTGCTTTAAAACTTTGTTTTTGAGATTGTTGGGACCTTTGTGTGGTTGGCTATAATAAGAACATTAGTCAATACAGAGCTAGGATATTAATATATTTTCTTTTCTAAAAATGGACGCACCCACACCAGAACTTATAAAATTCATATAAAAACAAAATCAAATCTAAACAGTATGATTCGAAACCGTTAGGTTCCCTTCGACCAGAACTATAATAATGACAAAAACATATGGTACACCTTGAATGTTAGTTGTAAATTTTATTTTCTAGAACCTAGTATTTTTTGGAAAATTGTTGTGCTTAATAAATCTTGCAAAATTTATAGTAATTTATTCGTATTAGCGTGGCATTATGATAAAAGTTTCGCTATCACCAAAGCTTCTATTTTGTAAGTTATTGATATTCATGGGGAAGAAGGCGTGTGCTATATTTGATTTTTAAAAAATATACTCCTTTCATAAAAATGTGGTCAAAGTTTAAAAAATTTGATTCAAGACAACTCTAGAAAATTATTTATTCAGACAGAGGAGTACTATATTACATTATACAAAATATATGATTTATTTTCAAGAATTTATTTTTCATTGATTAGCAACACAATGCTATATAGAAATGGTACTCATGATTGATTATGGTTATATGCAAACTTTTAAATGATTTGTAAATAGCCAAAGAGATAACAACTATCTATAGGTTGTATGAGCTATTTATTTAACCGCTTGTGTTGTAAACTACATGAACTTAAAAGACAACAGTGTGTTATCTCTGTTGTACATGTCTTTACCTTACTTAGGTCAGTCTTAAGTGGGGGTGTCACAAGAGTTTCGTTTGTATTAATTAGGGCTGTCTTGTAGGCATTTGTGATGACATGGCGGTGTATTTAAGAGGACAGAGAAGAAATGGGTTTCATCTAGATGCAATTGTCTTGGAACAAATACCAACTATCACCAAGTCATGAAATTAAATGCATATGAAACCATTGTAATGAAACTCTCCATCGAGAGTAGGGTTTCATCCAAGGTTTGTTTCATTTCACATGACATGTCAGTTTTGGAAACAAGTGTTATGAAACTCACCATTGAGTCCGGCCTCGGCCTGGTGATTTGAATATTCTTTTTTTGAGATTACGCAGCACAACACAGACGCTCAACACGCACGCACACTCACCTCTATGAACACACGTATGCAAACCCTACCCCTATGAGCACCTTCGAAGGACCGAGCCGGCAAATCTTAAAGTTCACAAAGTCACCACATGCGCCCATTTGTCGACGGGACGTCGCCTACTCAATACATAGCGGCAGAAAATTCTAGAATAAATCCATAATAAAGTGTCATTAAGAACTCACAATGCAAAAACTCTACCATAGAGTCTAAGTGTATTTATTACATTCATATTTTTGTAATTTGCTAATGTAGTGTTGAGACAGTATATTTATGGAAGAAAGAGGGAGAAAAACCAAGACTCCAAGTCTTATTTAGACTCTAAGTCCACGATATTCGAGATAAAAAAATTAGACTCTATTATAGAGTGTGGGAGTGCCCTCACGTAGGATTCACAACCACAACTAAAATTCCCATCCGTGGGCCAACAACTGTACGAGAGCTACATACGGCTACGGCTAGCTCTCGGTCAATTAATTACAGAGACCTCATCATCAACACGTAAATATCGCCCAGCTAGCTGCTGTATTTTACAGAACGTTGCATTGCCCAGTTCCGAGGCTGTAAAGGAGATCTCCCATGGGCCATGGCCGCCTGTTTATTAACCTCGGACCGTCAAAAGATGCTGCTCGATCCATATCTCCTGACGCACCGAACAACCCCGTGAGTTGTGTAGACAGTGTAGGCAGATCGAGCATCAACGTCGTCTCAAATAATACGTACCTAACCCCTCGCGAAGCACGTGATGGGTGACTTGACTTCAATTTCTGATTTCCGACCTGCTACGTACTAGCCTACTGGTATAGACGAAGACACAGCGTTCAGACAGACAGTGAGATCGTCCTGGCCTCTCATTCTCCCTCACAGTACAGTTGCAACAACCATTAGCAAAAGCCAAAAATACCCCTCATATACGTATATGTGTCATTAGGGTCGGATGCAAGTGATATTGCACTAACTGAAACTAGCTCCATTTGGAAGAGTGTCGCTAATTCCTTTCAAAAACAAAAACGACTCTAATTCGACGTAGTCGTAAAGAATTACATACACTCCGTAGATAAAGTTCCGCTCTGGCTCACTCAGATATTGTAGCATGCATAGGAGTTTGTTGTGATTTTTTTAGATAAGTTTGTTGTGATGCGACAAAGATCTATCTATCTAGATCGCAAAGCAAAACTTTGCATCGCTAAGGACAAACAACAGAGATACTTGTACTAGGTCGACTGTGGTTAGATGGAGCACAAGTACCTCTCCACGGGATCCCATCCGACGTCAACGTACTAATAATTTTCTGTAAAGCATGTAAGAGGGACTACTTATCAAACACGTAAGTGGAATGACTACTGAATAAACAACACATAACATCTTAATCAGCCATACAGTACTGCACCACGTATAGCGCGCGGACACGGTGAAATGATGAACTGAATCTGCCGGCCGGGCCAGACTTGTCAATGGCTTGGAGTGGAGGCCAAGCAGCTGGCCGGATTGACTGACTCGGCACTCGCGACCTGCGGCGGCTAGTGAGCGCCAGCAAAATTGTCCGGCGTGGACGAACAAGAGGCGCCGCAGGGGTGGGCGGCCAATCATGCTCGTGTCCCCGCCGGCAGTCGGCCTGCGTGTGTGCAGTGCCGCGCGCGGCGTTATTTCCCTTTCCGCAATTCAGCTGGTGGAGCTTTCGTCATCGGCCGACCGACGTCGACAACAGTTAATTACATCTCCATCCAGTACTGATCTGCTGACAAGAGCGCTAGGCCAACATGGATCGAGGCGAAAACGATTTAATTTAGACGTTGCTAGGATAATACCGTATACTCCGTCCATACTCACTATCAACTTGTGCATGGACGGTCACAGCTCTGTCTTGTGGAGTAGGAGCGTGGCCAATACCCCATTGGCATTGAGTTGATTTCTAATTGCAAATTCCAAGCCAACCAAACAGCATTTTTAGCCTTTCAATGCCAATTCCAATGACTAAGGCTGAATATCTAGATTTATATATACCCACGCGGATCTATATGTGGTGTACTAGTAACAATTCTCTCCATTCGTTTGCATAAAATCTTTGACCAACAATTGTTTTTCCTCGGATGAATCCGATAATATCTAAACACATGGCCTTAATGTATATACACACACGTGGATCCATATGTGGTGTATATTATAATCTGTGCATTTGAAATTATTAATCAAATCATTGTTATTTTCTTTTCCGTTTGCATAAATCTTTTGGCCAACAATTCTTTTGCCTCATTGCTATATACTAACTATCCACAATAAACTTCGAGAAAGGTCACACATAGAAATTATTTTAAAATCAGAAGCACCCATAAATTTGATAAACTTTAATTGTCGTTGAGAATAATTTCCAGTTGATCCGATCCATTCCATTTCTTAAAAACTTAATCACAAAATACGCTGGAAGTAAAACAATTGACATATTATCTAATATATCTAATATAGTACCTAATAAGTGAACAGCTGTTCGTGATGTTGTTCTAACAAACACCCGTGTCACATTCAGTTTCATGAAGTTTTGGTAACAGAATATTTGGAGGAATCCAGATTCCGACTTTCATTCATATTCATATATATTTGTTGTTAACCTCCTCTGAACTCTGATGCTCAGAAGCACAAGGGGGGTTCCTTCGGCTCGAAGCGTCTCCCTGCCCAGGCCCCCCTCCGCCGCTCTAGCTTCGGCCCCTTCCTTCCTCCCCTCCGGCGTCCTCGCCGGCAGTGAGAAGGGTAGGGAGCCCCCAAATTTGTAGATCTAGCAGTTTCCCTAGCTTTTCTAGTTTTTGTTTGTTGCCTACATGACTTTAGCCCTCTGTGGTATGTGCTGCCATGGCCTGTCGTATTTGGGCTGTGACAACGGATCAGATTTATAGGCATGTGGCCTCGATGTTGGGGAAGCAGGACAGACGCACGAGGCTAGGAGCCAAGCACCACGTGGCTATTCAATTTGTGTGCCACGATTTGAAACAGATGATGACTTCTCAGTTGTGCGCACGTAGAGAAATATGCTAGTGCGTTTGTTCCTACAGAGTAGTAGATGAGAAAATCAGGACCAAGAAACATCTCATATCCTGTTGTGTTGTACGCATTTTTTTACCGAATCAGTAGGAAGCCCCTACCTATTTTTTCTTTATTACAATTAAATGAAACAATGGAAGTACAAATAAATTACAAGGCATCTGGGCCCAAGAAAAACAAGAATTAAACATTACGACTCTCTCCAAGCACTAATTAAAGATTGCCTCGATGCCTTAGCTTTGGCACACACAAAGCCAAGTTCTTCTAAGAATCTTCTCTTTCACCTATCAGTGCTTGCCTGCTCCTTGTGTTGTTGCAGAGGTTTTGACCAATATAAGGGTAGCACAATGCTAGCTACTCCCTCCGCCCCCAAGATATAAGGCGTAGCTACCTCAGGTTCAAAGACTAAGAAATACATTTAATTATCTCTCTCAACACTAGTACTATTGTATCGATATATGACTCTAGAGAGAGCACACCTTATATCATGCTACATGAATAAAAGTGGTTACACCTTATATCTTAGAACGGAGAGAGCATTACTCGCTTCCGTTACAAATTATAAGGCATTTTGTTTTTTTTTTCTAAACTCATAGCTTGCTAAGCATCTAAATATATGTTAATATGTTATGTCTAGATTCATAATAAAATCTATGGATCTTGGAATACAAAATGTCTTACGTTTGGAATGCAGGGAGTAGACATATTTTGGAAGGAGTAACTTTCTTAAAAATTCCACCATTCGATGAAGCCACACTTGTCTGACACCTACTGGCTTCATCCAGAAGAGAAGAACTAAAATGTATTAAGATTTATAATGTATAATAAATATCACTACATTAATTTGTCATATATTATTATAATAAACTTACTTAGAGTTATAAATGTTGGCACTATTTAAGTTTGGGATGAACGAAAGAAGTAGTACACTAATCAACTAGTCTCGAATAATTTCACGGGTCAGCTCGGGACAAAATTATATTCTCTCTTTTTGAGCCCCTATTTTATCAGGGACCACCTGAGGGTAGGCCCACCTATGCCAAGTTGTGCAAAGCCGGCTCCAGCTACTTAAGGCAACCAAGAGACCCAAGGCGGATCATGAACCAAAATATCAGTTTATGTTTTTTTACCTGCACTAGTTTACTGTTCTTCTTTCTCCCAACTCTCTCTTTCCCCTTTTACCCAGATTCTAGAACCTTCTAGATATCGATTGCAGTGAGATTAGTAGCCTAGATTGGGGGTTGCTAACATATTTGATAGTCTAAAATAGGCTACTTAGCTCCTAAAAAAAGTTTTAGACCATTTAAACATCTTTGGTCTAGCATAATTCACGGAACCTCCATATCTCTACTGCCCCAACTTAGCTGCAATGGCTGCAAGTGTCCTGGAAAGCTCCTGCTGCATCTGCAATAATCGGCTGGCTTCTGGAGTTCTATTGCAGGTTCATGAGAACTTCACCGTAATCACCACGAAATGATGCTCCAGTCTTCGCAATGAAACGAAACAAAGTCAGCAGGACCTTTAGTATCGGCAAAAGTTTCACAGAAAGTTCAGGCACTAGACTTCCACGCGATGACAGAGAATTTAGCGCACGAAATAGGAGGCACCCTGGCAATGATGGAGGATGCACAAGTTTTCACTTTTATATGTACATCATGTTTTGCTCATGGTTTTGTAGCTGAAAAGCTAGTTGATGCCATAACCAAAGACTGATAAGTATTCAGAGACCTGTGAAGTCCCCGGCGCACGTGCTGACGACGTGCGACTCTGCATCAGCGTGCAGCGACGAGGGGAGAAGAAAAGTTAGGGAATGGATGGATGGCACGTCACAGCTTAATTAGGGTAGGGAGATGCATGCGTAGAGGATGGTGACCTGACGTTAACATGGTAGTGACTGATAGTCCTATATGGCATGTAAAGGAATCTTCCAACTAAATTCCCTGGACCGTACGTGCATGTTAATGTTCACGCCCACTCGTCTAGAAATCCAACTAAATTCATTGGAGAGACACCGACAACTGCCTCAGCTCGTAGTATATGGCTGGCATTGGGCAGCAACAGATAGAAAAACCTGTGGCTTCAGTTTGTAGCTGACACGAACACGGTTAAATTAAGCTGAAGCTTCCTACTGTATAATGCAACTTGGTAAATGTGGAAGATAACGACAACAGAAGACGGCTGACAAAAGAGGGACACGTAGGAGTAGAGATGATCCAAGCGAGATCGGCTTATCACTCTCTTGATGTTGTTGCGCCTACTGAATACAATCAGATGTAGCTATAAAAGGACGACCGAATACCGCACACACGACGAGACGCATGCATTATTGTGTCATGATGATCAACATGGCCGCTGTCACTGAGCTGTATGTGTCTTAGATACTGATCTTGATGCGAGACACAATCGTCATCACAGACGTACGAATACCAAACAACAATACAATTACTCACGACAGTGTGTGACATGGGTCCTCAAGTCGTCTGACATCGTAATCCTGAGGGATACGTGGAAGCTTCCTTCACGTGTCCCCGACGCCGGTGATGGTGTCAGCCGTGACGATTGCGAGGTGTTTTCTTTTCAGTATTCATACAGATAGATCCCAAGTCTCTGCAGGAGTCTCTGGCGCCAAAATCTCCTTGCAAGCAGCGGGACGGCGACGTGAGCGTGAGCGACCGGGCCACGAGTAAAGTGTGTGTGGCGTACTGTAACTGTATTGTGTGGCTTGCCATCACGTATGGCCACGTTACCCACTGTTATGGAACCAGCCAGATTTTCTTCCCATTATATATTAGCATTTGTAGCAACCTGTGGAGACCAGCATGCATGGTGACAATGGCAAATGAACAAGGTACTTTAAATTTGATCCTTCAACAATACCAAGAACGGATCGGAAGACAATAGAAGCCGGAGTATTATTGTATATGGGGACAGAGCATTGATGTAGCAACAAACAGAGGATTGATCAGACACTGTCCATACAAATACAAAAGGAGGATTGAGCAGACACTGTCTCTAGATTTATCCTTGTCTCTAGTATCAGTTAGCAGCAGATTCGTACCGTGTTTGTTGTTCTCGGTTTTAAAACTAATTAGAAGCCGAAAAAAAATAAACAAAGTTCATACAGGTGTTGTACAGGTTCTTCAGCTCATGTTCATAGTTAAATGATCTTTCAGCCCTAAAAATTCTGAGCAACACCTATTCGGCACATTTGTCCCATTTACTTTCAGAACTGGAACTTTTGATGTAAAAGAAAGTCGTAGTGCTGTTCACAGCCTTTCCAGAATGGTAAAGTTCATCTTTATAGGATTTAAGTATCTACAGATATAAATGTTCAGTGAAGATGTTGTGCAAAGCCTGACAAAGTGACAAATTGTCAGTCTAAACTTATAACCAAGATTAGATCATCTAAATGATTTTTCTCGAGGTCCCGATGACTTAGAGAGTTATGGGTAATGTACTTATATACCTCATATAAAAAGCTTGGAATTCTTTTATGAATGGAATAGAAGTACAGTTTTAATACTTCTCTGTCGGTTCTGGACAGTTATACATCTATTCAATGTTTGGCCATCATAATGGAAGAGTCCAAAGTCAACAGACGAACATTATAATTCCCCTGACACCATAAAAATTTTCTCAAAAAGAGGAGGTAATTCAAATTTTAAGCATGTACTCCCTCCATTCCAATTATAGGATATTTTGGCTTTTTTTAGTACATACCATTTTATTATACATTATGTCTAGATGCGTATCAAAAGCAATGTATATATAGAAACCCAAATCGCCTTATAATTTAGAACTGAGTAGGATATAGCATTGTTCCCAGTTGCTAGACAAAAATCCAACCAAACAATGTGAACCGTTGAGAACTCTTTCTTTATAAAAGAAAACACCTTGCAAATACAACAATACAGTTACACAACTAGAGAGGATACAACAATCATGTCTGCTTGTGTTATTCACATAGTTCATCAGCAGTTAAAGATCGTGCTAGACATCCTATCTGATGATAAGACTTCAGATTAGTCATCAGATGGTATTTATTTGCCAGAACACAACTCATAAATAGGAAAATGGCTGTACAACACCTTGGTTGCCACTTAACAGGAAAGAGAGGAAAAAGGATAACTAACTAGGAACTGTTTATGTCAGATTTAAGCAGAGAAATTGTCCACAGAAGATCTGCATCAGATTCTACAGTTACCTTCTCCGACTGCACAATGTTCGATATTGCTTATCATGCTCCCAAATCTCATCTTTGATTCACCTGGAAGCGGACAAGAATCATTACTACCTTTGATCTTAATGGTACAACTATAAATGAAACAAAACAAAGAGTATTTCATTTTGTACATCCCCATGAAAACTGAGAGGGAAACTGATCCTTATGGAAGTGCTTATGTAAATGTCAGCAAAGAGTATTTCATTTTGTGAATAAACTTGATAATATATGCACTTCATTTTATTCCGTTTATTAAGCCTTCAGTATTTCCACACAATATAAATTAATATGATTTGTTAGATAAGTTCAGTATTCTGTGCAGTTCATTCAAGAACTTCCACAAGTTTATGAACAAAAGAGCGCACAAAAGAAATTTACTTAGATTCCATTTCAGGCCAGTAGTTGTGGTGCTTGTTGATGGTGTCCAACAGGAAAAAAAAAGACCACAATGTGGTCCTTCAATAGACGACTCAATATAGAGCTCATGGCGATGTGTTTTTGGAAGAAGTCGAATCAAGCAATCATCTGATAGGAGGACAATCCTTATGTCCGAAAACAGATACAGAATATTGATATTTGCTGCCTCATGATCAAACCTTCCACCTAGTGCTCCAGTAACAAGCACACAGAGCTACAATATTTGATGGAAAAAGTAAGTTCCGTGACCAATGAATTTTGTACAGATGTGTCTAACATTGATAGAAATACCAACGGTAGGAAAAAGAAACAAGAGAAATATCAAGACCAAATAATATGATTTCTACTTACATTGGCTTTTTTCATGATCAGGTGTACGATGATGGATACGAGAAATACATTTTGTAGATCTGTTGTCTCCTGGTCATGTGACTTATCAGAAATTTTGGATCCCTGAAAATAGGAGAAGTTTGCAAAACATTGACATCCTGATAACATTTACAGTATAATTAAACCACTGGCAACAGATTCAAATTCTTTACAGAACATGTGAATGCTTTGCCATAAAATTTGGATGCCAAAGTATATTGTAAATTACTGACCAATAGCCAGCCAAGTACTTCAATAGATGAATAAAGTTTTTGTGCAGTATTCTACAACATTTAGTAAAATCGAAAGTATAGTCAATGTTCACCTTAAAAGTTCAGCTGATTGTTGAACACTTCAGGGAAAGTTCATATGTATGGAAACTAGAGTAATACAAAAGAAAGGCCATGCTTTTTGTTAATGTAGCATTTTATTATTTGAAAGACATTTAGCAGCTCATTTCAGTTCAAGTATGAAATAGATAGGCATAAAATCATTTACTTGTTTGAACATAGTAATTATTAGTGAGAGCGAATAGGTCTCGGATTGATTGATTGATAATGAGTACAGGGGTACAAGGATCAATAGGGTTTATAGAAACACCCAATCAATGGTGACCCTTGCCTAATCAATCATGATCTACCATAATCCCTACGGCAGCCCAGCCATATGGGCTTTGGCGCCAGGTCCATGGCCTGCCTAGAGGCGCCCTATTCTAACAATTAGAAAACAGAAAGTTTGTTGACATAATAACTAAAAGAAATGACATTTCCTCCAGAGTCACCAAGCCAGCATCCATTGTCTGACTATAGTCAGATAGGACCACGTACAGGATCCTAAGGTGTACATAACGATAAAACAAGCTTCCATTCATAGGATTTCAAATTTCTACAGTTAATATAGCAATTTGATTGAAGAGTCAGTCATTCACAATGACTGATGGGCTCCTTGAGAAGGTAAGGATTAGTATTTTGTTTCCAAATAAGATGCCATCCACCGTAGTCAATTGCCTGGTGCAAAATTGATTTTAGTTCTTTTTGCTGTCTATGAGTACAATGGCGCTTTACAAGGTGTTAGGATAAGTGATAGTACTACTGCATGTGTAATTCTTATGGGAGTTACAACTAACTTAACATCTAGTATGAACTGATTGCAATGCAGAAATCTGAGCAAGGATGATTGGGTAAACAATGTAGAAAAAGAAAGTGCAAGAAAAATAACCTGACTGGAGTAGAACAGTTTTACTTCAGGTCTTATAGAATCCATGTCCCCTCAATTATTTCTGGAACATACCTGGATAAAGCAATTAATTATGATATTAGGTAAGATGAATCCTAAAAATTCTTGTTTTTCTGTTTCACAGGGGAGAGCAGAGAACAAGCATATACAAACAGTTTACTATACTAATACTAACCCTCACTAAAATGACATCAAAGTATGAAAAGCAATCATTGTTAGAATGTTGTCTCTATTCCTCCAAACCCTAGTAGGGTGGGCAATATAGTTGCTGTACATGGGCCTCATGGGCCTAGCCTCATGGGCCTACACATATACACTAACACTCCCCCGCAGTCTGAACTTCCGGCGCAGCGGAGATCAAGACTGGACATGAAAGAAAGCAACACACACAGGGCCCCCCGCAGTCACAACTAGCCACTGGCGACGTTGAGGCTGGATCGGAACTCGGAGAAGGTCGATGAGGGCAGACCCTTGGTGAAGATGTCAGCGAACTGGGAGGTGGTCGGTACATGGAGCACCCGAACAGCGCCGATGGCAACCAAGTCTCGGACAAAGTGCAAGTCGATCTCCACATGCTTCGTCCGCTGATGCTGAACGGGGTTGGTGGAGAGGTAGACGGCGCTGACATTGTCACAGTAGACAAGTGTGGTCTTTGTCGGGGGCCGTGAAGCTCACCAAGAGCCGACGGCCAAGAGGCCTCCGCCACACCGTTAGCAACAGCCCCAGACTCCGCCTCTGCACTAGAGCGGAGACAACCGGCCGCCGCTTGATGACCAGAGATGAGGTTGCCGCCAAGGAAGACGGCATACCCGAGGTAGAGCGGCGAGTGTCCGACAGCCGCCCGGCCCCAAGATCGGGTAGACAACGAGCTCACCGGAGGGAGACCGGTGGAGCATCAGACCCGAGTCAACAGTGCCACCGAACATAGCGGAGAAGGCGCTTCATCGCAAAGAAGATGGGGTGCCCGTGGATCATGCATGTGAAGACAGATTCCGCTGAACGGCGAGGCGATGTCGCCCGGTGAAGGTGAGGTACCGCAAGGCACCAGCCCAAACTCCGAAGGCGAGGATCCGCCCGCTGTGGTCGCCTTCATCGCCAGAAAGCTTCGCCGGGTATCAACCGAGTAGCACAGGGTGACATGTCGTCATCTCACCGCTCAAGGATGTCCAGAGCATACCGTCGCCGGTGCAGAACAACCCCCGAAGGGCGAAGTCTCGACAAGAACCCCGTGAAGTGGTGAAGAGGACCAAGATCCTTCATGGCAAACTCCTGCTGCAAGGCCGATATGACACTCTTGAGAAGCTGCGGGCTGGAGGCTGTGAGAACAATGTCATCAACATAGAGTAGCAGGTAGGCAGTCTCAGCTCCGCGGCGATAGACAAACAGAGAAGTGTCTGACTTGGCCTCTCTGAACCCCAAGGTGAGAAGGTAGGTGGCAAACCGAGAGTACCAAGCACGAGGCGCCTGCTTTAGACCATATAGTGACTTGTTGAGCCGGCAGACGAGATCGCCGACCGAATCAACAAACCCTCACCGGGCTGGCCGCAAAGATCTTGTCTCGCACAAGGTGCCATGGAGAAATGCATTCTTGACATCTAGTTGATGCACTGGCCACGAGCGAGAGAGAGCAAGTGAGAGGACTGTGCGCACTGTAGCAGGCTTGACCACCGGACTGAAGGTCTCATCATAATCAACCCCGGGCGCGGGTAAAGCCTCTCGAGTACCCAGCGAGCCTTGTAGCGCCTGCATCGCCATCGCCCGACGCTTATGCGCCCGTGATCCACTTGCTCAGGACCACATTGCCACTGCACGGACGCGGCACAAGGTCCCACGCCCGGGTTGGCAAGAAGAGCCTCATGCTCCTCTTCCATCGCGCCGCCGTTAGGATCCGCCAAGGCGCGCGGACAGAGGAAGGAATCGGAGAGACCGGGCGGACTGCTCTCGGCGGAGAGGGCCGCAGGATTTGAGAACCCCGCCGCATGCCGAGTCACCATCGGGTGAGTGTGACGGGGTCCCGCTGAACGACCGCGGGGTGGTAGACCGCAGGGTAACCACGACCGGGACGCGGGCGGCGGCGGTGGGCGAGGAGCCGGAGCCGGGTCCTCCGAGGCACCGGCGCCGGGCCGGGCGACGAACGTACACCCGCTGGGCCGCCATGTAGGGTCCCGGCCGCGAACGAGGGGAACGACTCGACGCTCGGGGGCCGCGCGTGGCGGCCGGGTCCTCCGGGCCGCGCGTGGCGCAGCGCTGGTTCCTCCCGGGGCCGCGTGTGGCGCAGCTGGGGCTCCGGGCCGCACGGGCGCCCGGGGACGCCGGGGTCTGGCGGGTGGGGCGGAGGCGCCCGAGCTGCGCGCGTGGCGCAGCGAGGGCTCCGGCCGCGCGCGTGCCGCAGCCGGTGAGCCCGAGTACCGTAGAAAGAGGCCAGAAGGTAACCGGTGGCTGAACCACCGGGTCAAGAAACGTGGACTCCAACTCGCAGCCGTGGAAGGTGTGGAAGAAGTGGAGTAGGGAAAATCCGACCACGAAAAACAACGCTTAGGGGAGATGAGGACACGGTGGGAGGAAAGGTCGTAACAGCCGTACCCTTATGGTCAAGGGAGTAGCCAAGGAACACACAACGTGTCGAGCGGGGCGCCAACTTGTGAGGAGCAATGGCGGCAAGAGTTTGGGTAACAGCACACCAAGACACGGAGGTGGTCATAGGTCGTGAGGGGTACCGAAGAGGGCGTGGTGGGGAGTGGGGAGAAGGACAAGCCGTGGACGGAAGGCGGTTGAGTAGGTGGGTGGCGGTGTGGAGGCTCTCGCCCGTAAGCGCGGGGGCAGAGGCCTGAAGAAGAAGAGCGCAAGATGACATCGTTTCGTGGGTGCGGATCATCCGCTCAGCCTTGCCGCTCGGGAAGAGGTATACGGACAAGACATGCGCAGCTGAACACCCCGAGAGAGGAAGAAAGAACGAGAGGCGTTGTTATCAAATTCACGCCCGTTGTCGCACTGGACGGCCTTGACGGTGAGACCGAATCGAGTGGACGCCCCGTGCAAAGAAGTGGAGGAGGGTGGGAAACGCCTCAAACTTAGCACGCAAGGGAAAAGTCCAAGAGTAATGGGAGAAATCATCAACCAACACCGATAATATTTAAGGCCGTAAATGCTCTGCACACAGAGAGGTCCACACATCACAAGTGTACAAGATCAAAGGCATGCGTAGCACGCGAAGAAGAAGAAGAAAAAGGTAGTCTAACATGACGACCGAAATGACACGCATGACAAAGATGCTCGGCATGAGTACGAAGTACAAGAGATGTTCAGACTACGACCGAAGCCGAGCCAAAACGTCGCGCCCGGATGACCGAGCGGGCGGTGCCGATGGTAGAAGACGGCGTCACGGCAAGAGCAAAGAATGAAGACGGAAGGCTTAAGAGTGTAAAGGGGTCCCGCGGTTCTCACATCGGAGGAGTGGTCGCGGGAGGCCAAATCCTTCACAAGAAGACCGAAGTGTCAAATTCGACGTAACAAGAGTTATCGCCAGTGAACCGACGAATAGAGAGAAGATTGTGGACCATCCGAGGGGCAACAAGAACATTCGAAAGGCTTAAAAAGGACCGGAGCGTAACCCACGTAGGTGACCGGAAGACAGAACCATTCCCCACCATGATAGAAGAAGGGCAAGAGGGGTGGGGAGGTCGAAGGGTCGAGAGTATACCAACGTCCGGAGTGGTGTGGTAGGAAGCCCCGTGAGTCGGCAATCCACCGGGCGGTGTCGCCCCATGGTGCCAAGGATCGAGCGAAGCCCGCCGATTCCACCCCCCGCCAGACGGGCTAGGGCGGAGGAGGAGCCAGTGTCGGGCGGTAGAGGAGCCATGGTGGAGTACATGGCGGCCGCCTGGAGTGGAGGTCGAGTGTTCCCGCCGCCCCGGCCGTGGAACGGCCACATGGAGATGCGCCCGGCCCATGGGTTGGTGAAGGAGGGACAGGCGCACCGCCGAAACGGAAGTGGAGCAAGCGGTGGAGTGGGTCCGCCACGACCGGTCCAGCCCGCTCCGCCGGTACCACGCCCAGCCGCCACCACCACCACGGCCACCACGGCCGCGACGGCGACCACCGCGGGCCACCCTCCACCCGCAGGCCCGGAGGAGGCGGGCAAATGACGAGCACGGAAGTAGAGGACGCAGCGCCGGGCAGTGAGCGGGCGGTGCGGGCATGTGGCACGGCCCCCATCCGAGCTCCTCAAGCACGAGGTCATCCCGAACCCGCAGAAGGTGGGGGAACGGCGTCCGACGGGTGATCCAGCTCCTCAGGTGCGCGAACCGACCATTGAGGCCCCGGGCAGTAGAGGTTGAGCACCACCGGGCGATCCTCCATCGGGTACCCAATGTCACGAAGAGAGCGTCGGCCTTGACCTTCATCCGCCGGCAAAGAGTCGCTAGCGCAGAGGTCCCCCCCGGGCGAAGGTGCGGAAGTCGGCCTCGGTGTGAGGGCACGGCCTCGGCGTTGGCGTGGAAGTGGCCCTCGATGGCGAGCCAAGAGTGGCGCCGCAGGGCACCGCGACCTCCGACGGTGTCCCGATATCGAGGGGAGATGGTCCCAACGATCCAGACAAGGCGACGGCCGAGCGCTGCCACGCCGCATCCCGCCGCCGCGAGAGGTGTGTCGGCGACGACGGGTCGCCGATGGCGTAGCGGTGGAGCGCCAAGAGCATTTGATCACGCCAACGAGCGTAGGAGGTGTGCGTGGAGTCGGAGCACGACGGTGACCGTGTTCTTGACGCTTCGGTGGCCGATGCTTCGGAGGTGCGAGGAAGGCGACCATGGGATCGGTCGGTTGACGCGGTGCGGAGAGGGCACCGGAGGTGGGTGTCCCTCGACGGGAGGAAGAAGTGGCGCCGTGTTCGCCGAAGACGGGTGGGGGACGGGGGGACCGGCAGAACCGCTCCGCCTCGCCACCGGGCGAGTGAGAGCATCGGCGGCATCGCGCCGCGGCTCCCACGCGGGGGCAAGAAGACGAACACGCCCGCGCCTCCGGGCCCGAAGCTTTGCCGCCGTAAGAGCACGTGAGGCAAGCTCCGCTGGGTCCAGGAGCACCATCCGCGACACCCTTGCCCCGAAGCGGCCATGGTGAGCGGCACATCCCGCGGTGCATGCCGAGACCCCACCGTGTGGCCATAAAGGTGGGCGTAGGGTTCAGCAAGACGAGCACCGGCAGGGCCGTAGAAGGAAGCAGGGGAGCAGCAGGGCCGAGGCCGGCACCATGGACGCGTCAGGCAGGGACGGGTTCGGGAAGCTCAGGCACGCCTCCGTGATCCTCGAGGTCGCCCCGAAAGCCCTCGGTGGCGGGGGTCTCCCGCGACCACACGCCCGCCCGGCGGCGGCGGCAGCGGCCGAAGCTGCGGCAAGGGTGGCGGCAGCGGGGCGGCTGCGGCGCAAAAAGAATGGCCGCCGCTGCTCCCGCGGTGGTGAGCCCGGTGGTGAGCCCGGATCGGGGCGGAGGAGGAGGAAGGGTCCAGCGGGCGGCCCCGAGGGAGGCGCCCGCCGCGTGCTCGCGCGTCGCGACGGCGTCGTTCGGCCGTTGCGGCCGCGCTCGCGTCGCGACTCGCGGCGCGCCCGCGAGTCCGTCCGCCCTCCGTGACGCCCGCCAGGGGGTCCGCCCCGCCCGCGCCCGCGTGGCGCTGATTCCACCCCGCGCCCGATGCTTTCCGGCCCCTGACAGCGGCAATGTAGGAGAGGAAGGGGTAGGAGGAGGGAGAGGAAGCTTGGGCTGCTCGCCTGGAGTGGCGGCGCCGCGGCCGGCCCGCCATCGGTGGTGGCGGCGGCGGCCGGAAGGGGAAAGGAAAGGACCGGTAATCTAAGCCGATACCATGTTAGAATGTTGTCTCTATTCCTCCAAACCCTAGTAGGGTGGGCAATATAGTTGCTGTACATGGGCCTCATGGGCCTAGCCTCATGGGCCTACACATATACACTAACAATCATGTATGCTAGAAACAAACTAGAGTCATAACATACAGGCTTCCAGGCAATAAACACTAATAATCAAAGTTCATTTTCCACTGTAACCAGTTACCAGAAAATAAAGATGTAGTTAGGCACAGGCAGGGGCTGATGGCAAGCAGATGTATCAAATGTAGCCCCTCCAAGTTGAGAACGTGCGGCACAGGAGGACCGGCAGTGCAGGTTGGAGATACCTAGCACAAGAATTGGGAGAATTACACCTCACACCCATTGAGAGGGGCTGCCTTTGATATATATAATCACATACTTGGAGAACAAGTAGGATTACAGTCGTTATCTATATCTCTAAATTCTCTAATGAAAGGCTTCAACTTCTGTGCCTCATTAGTGAGGGATCTGCAATCATCTAAAAGCACTTGGATAGTAGGAATATGTGTATTCGACATGAAAAATGTATTGAAAATGATTGGGATGTGCAACTGCCAGTACTCCTTAGGCACTTAGCATATAGATTGAAGGCTTCAAGCAAGAGCAAGAGGTATCTCCACAGATATATCCTTCTTTTCATCTATTCTACAACAACCCTCACACAGGTCGCCTCCCCACCACATATTCAGCCATTCTGATTCACTAGGACAAGGGAACCTATGACATCCTTCTTTTTTAAAAATAAATGTTCAATGTGATCTAGAAAGAACTTAAACCTGCCACACCGCCCACACGATATTGGCCCACAACTTAAGCGAACCCAGTGAAACTCAACTGTTTAAGAAACAAAATCCAATCCAACCATCACAACTCGCCATCAAACCCATAAGATACTTTTTTTTCTCGGAAACGCAGGAGAACTGCGCTTCATTGTATTAAGAAGAAAATAACAAGGGGGTAAGAACCCATACAACACCACACACACAACACACACTGCAGCAGCAGTTGCTGCTACTGCTGATACTAGGATGCTAACGCACCTAAGACAGAGAAACAAAACGACCAAAAAAGAGAGACATGGCGCTAACAACCAGGAGCGAGGGCATCCAAGAGGAATAATCCTCGAGCCCCCGCCAAAGACCACGACCTTCTATCATCATCCGCTACAGCAAGAGCACCTGCAACACTTGGGGCTGCACCATCAAAAATGCATCTGTTGCGGTGTCTCCATAAGGTAAGGTCCAAGCTCCAAGGATCACGAGAGAGTTGATTCCTTTCCTCGCCATGTCACTAGCAGCACTGCTTACTCTCTCCCACCACAAGTGAAACGATATTTCTGTGGACTGCAGGGAAAGAGCTTGGATTCCCATCCGAGAAAAGAAGCGGAACCAAAATTCTCTTGCAAATACACACTGGACTAAGAGGTGATCAATGGTTTCTGCAACCTAAACCCATAAGATACTAATCCATGCTAACTATTTTTGCATAGCGCACAACTATCAGTGAAGAAACCTATTTTTGGAGTAAATGACAATCATTAGGCTTTTTAACATCAATAAAAATGGCAACATATGGCAGTTCCTATTATAATAAGATTTCAAGAATGTTGAAAATCAAAAAGGACTTCAGCATGAAATGATGGAGAAAAACTTCACTTATTTCTGGTGCTTTTTGGTCTTCATCATTGGTCATCTGATACATCTCATCAAAAATATGATTAGCTCCACCATCAGCGCAGATCCTCAAGTTTGCTGTTCTACATCAAAATGCAAAGGTGTTTTAAGGATACTTTCCTACAGAAACACAAAAGTGGAAGACAAATGAGCTATATGTCTAGTTACCATGATCCCAGAGTCGAGGCGTGAATCGTGGAAGATGCTGGTTCAGAACAACTAAAGCATAGTTCTTGACTGGTTTGTTGACAGGTTGATGCAGTTTCGGAAGAAGGAAACTCGAAGAATGCATTATTACATCCATACTGCGTACTGTGCGCCACAACATCTTGACCTTTGAAGGGGTACCTCAATCAAGGGCAAATCTAACACTGTTTTTGCTGCAAATACCGATATATGAAAGCCAACTGTTATTGATGCCGATGCCATTATATGACAATCATTTTTTTTTCTTCTGTGCAGTAGTACTGCTCAAAAGGGTCTCTTATGTTTGAAAAAGGTCTGTCTTGAGATGTGGGACTCTAGGTACTAATAGGTTTTTTAGTCAAATGACAAACAAAACTGCACTGCACAATTTGATTGACCCTCAGGCAACAATAACCACATATTTTAAGCAGTAACATTTAGTTACATCTAGATATTTGCATATTTGTTTCCATTTAGTTAAGAAGAAGAAAAATACAGCAATGCCCGCAGTTAAGAATTCAATTACTGTAGGATTTTTCAGTGTAACTCAATGGAATAGAGGATGGATTCTTGTAGCGCTTACTCATCTTGAGCATTATTCTTTTGGCTATTCTATAATCTAAAAAAAGTCGAGGTAATGTTTGCTTGCACCAAGACCTATGTTGCCATGGCATTTATATAAATAGTTTAGTAGTAGAAGCTAACTATCCTGACATATACCCTGATTACTCTATTTGCTTTCGTACTAGCAAATTCAGACTCCGGAGAACACCAATGCAGAAACGACATCATCATCAGAACTAACCATACTACTATCCTACCTTCATTGATTAGAATCCCAAAAATCTCCCCAAAAAGGTGAACTTCCCTCCCTACTGATGTGGGGAATATCCTTTAGAACACCCAGCCAAAGAATAACCTGAATTCTGCACCTCCCCGCCCAAATCCGACACCATAAGCCTGGAACTACTCCGCAATCCCGGTGAGATCGATTTGACTCAGCTGCCGGAACCCTGGCAGACACGAAAATCGATTCGCAGGGACTGGACTCGTCCTTCAGAACCAAGAATCGAAGAAACTCAAGGACAACAGAACCAGTCCCGAGAACGAAAAATGAATGGAGAGACCTCAAGTACGATATCGCAGGCAACCGCAAACGGCGCAGGAACACAGCGGCGCATGCAGATCTCACCTGAGAGGACTGATGTTACGCGCCGAAGAGGGAGGACGAGGATCAGAGCTGGCCAAGGCGCCACTGTACAGACAGAGACGGAGGAAGAATAAAAACGGCACTTTGTGCCCGCTGCCGGTGTGTCCCTTTTCAGAATACAGAAGTTTGTTGTAGCCGCTCGATGTGCGGCATGACACTTTTCTCACCGGTGGCGTCAAGCGGAACTACAACAAACGTTTCTAACGGGCATATATAGGGGTGGTAAACCTAGGTGTGTTTAGTTCTCCAACTTTTTTTTCCAAAATTTTTATAATTCTCATCACATCGAAGTATTAAATGCACCAAAAAAAACGCATATCCGGGTAAAAAAAAGTAGGTAAACAAAATAACTAATTACACGGTTTTAGATGTACATTGCAAAACGATTCTTTGAGTCTAGTTACCCCATGGTTCGATAATATTTACCACAAACAAACGAAAAATGCTACAAATGCTTTGCGATTCTTGCAGTTCCTTTGTAGTGTCAATTTTCGGGGATCTAAACACAGATCTACTGAATTTATAGATCGAACTGGATTAGTATTGGGCCATAAAACTATATAATTTTGAACTAATAATGAAAAGAGCCAATTTGGATTGTGAAAAAAAAAAAAGCCCAATCATATTAGGCCCTCCACAATGACAAAATATGCAGTGCGAACCACATCTATCATGAAAACTCATGTAAAACAGTAAAAAAAGTCGTCAAAATTCACAAAAAAATCACACATGTAGGTGATATGATGATACACAACCTTATAAAATATCTTATCTAAACTTGTTTTAGTTTGTGAGATATAAAAATAACAATTTTGAAGCCCGAAAGTTATGTAGACAATTTGTTAGAAATTTGGTATTTTTCATATCTCACAAATGAAGTCGAGTTTAGACAAGATATTTTACAATGTTGTGTATCATTATATCACCTACATGTGTGATTTTTTGGTGAATTTAGATGACTATTTTATTGTGTTTTACACGTGGTTTTCATGGTAGATGTGGAATAGGTGCTAGATATTAGGAGGGACCCACAAACAAATAAGTCATTCATCTTCTTCTCTCCCATCTGTAGAACCGAAGCAAACTACTTTCACCGCTCCATCTTTTTTTTGGGAGCCACTAGTTAGCACCACCCTCACAGTGGCTGGAGTGGTTCCCAGTTTTTCTCTCTTTTTCTGACGTCACTTAAGCTACGCATTGTGGAGGGCCTAAGGTCTACTCCCTGACATCTATCTCTCTTCTTCGCTCTTCACTCAATTTTCCTAGAACATGTGCGGGCAAATGAGAACATGTGGCTTGGCCTATGGGGGTGGGGTGACCGGGTGATGACAGGTGCATGTAGGGGTGTGAAAGCCAACTACAGTACCCTAGATGACACATAAATTGGGACATTATGGCGCTAGAACGACACTTAAATCAGGACGGAGGGAGTATCTGGAAGGGGAGGTAGATTGTTACACGGTCTCATACTTCGTTTCATACATTTTCTTGTATGAATTTTGATGACTTGGAGGAAAGATAGAGGGAGAAAGAATGAGGTCATTGCTTCGTGGAAAAACAATTCATGAGCTATAAATTACACCATGGGACAACTATTATATCATTGTATTGTATAAATTGTTATTGTCATGCAACTCACAATCCTGTTTTTACTCTATGCATAAATTAAGAAATTATAAGTTATTATGAAACAAGTTAAAAGGACAACCATTGTACATGTAGTCGAATAAGTCGTCTCAAATTACGCAACATTAGACAATACCAATATAAACAAATTTTTTCTTTAAACTTGCATAACAACAATAATAAAGACAATTTCCTTATAATATATACTCAAACTTGTTCTGAATTTTTTATCTAGGTCTTTCTACTTTCGAATTTCTTATTTAGCTTCCTAAATGTATCCCAAGTTTTCATCTATAAGTCTTGGTACTTTCAAAATATATATTCAGCTCTCTAAATTTATCCCGAAGTTCTCATTTATGTTTATGTACTTTTAAATTGCACATTTAGCTCCCTAAATTTGTTTCAAGTTCCCATGCATGTTATGATTACTTTTAAATTGCACACTTAGATCCCTAAAAGTTATATTATTGTACTATTATAGTCCATCCACCCACCACACCATCATCCTCACCTCGGCCACAAAGAAAATTTAATTTTTAGTGATAGCTTCAACCACCATATTTCCCGGGACTCATACAACCCTGTGTTGATTTAGGTATCTATACAATGAATTTACTAGTATAAGGATCCGTCTTTTTTTAACAAGCAAAAAAAACATCCTTTCCACAATTAAATGTATGTTCCAGCTACTAGATGCTCTCTATTCTTACTATAGATGCTGCCACACAGTCAACTTGTTTTCTTACTTTGTCAAAAAAATGTTTTCCTACTAATGCTTTTCTAAAAAGAGACATTACAGGTACAGTAGCGAGTGTTGTAACTACAGTAGCGAGTTTTCACCAAACAATATTATACAGTTTGGATATTTTTCTGCCTTTAAGGGAATGTCTTTCCAACCGGATCTCTTCCCAAAATCTAATTTGGAAGCCATTTTCCAATTTAAGTTTGCCTAGTTTTATGAATTGGTCTTTCACCTCCATCAAACTCTACTAGCAATTGTGAATCACTAGGTTTTTGTGAAACGTGTTATTGTTTTTATCTTTGATGTACTTATCCCCGATGAGTAATTGTTGCCACAACCATCTGTATCTACTACACTAACCCCCACTAACGAAGTTCTCTCGACATACAAGCATGCCACCTCAGCAGCCCCCACTAAGACCATGACATCAAGCGACGGCCCTACTGTTTGAACTAACTAAAAAATATTATAACTCATAAACCAAAAAAAAACCAAATTAAATTTTGATTACACCATTGAATTTCATTTAATAAATCTTTCAAAACAAGATCTCATACAGATATATTTTGATAAAATTATAAGTGAACCCCTAATCGATGATAGTTGGCATAGAGTAAAGTAAAAAAAGAGAGAATGAAAAAAGGGGGAAAAAAATAGGAGGTGATACTAATATTCTAACTCATAGAGTTCTCCTTTATTCCCGCAGTAATGCGCGAGGAATCCACCTAGTTATTACATAACTTAAGCTGCCACTTCTCAATAAGCATTTATTTTGTATATACCTAGGACTCCATGTTCTTTTGGTTGACAAATAATAGACCACTTCTCTTTCGGTGATCACAATGCCAAAAAAGTCACTGAGCTATAATACTCAATTTTCTTTAGTAACCCCCTGGGTACCTCAAAAATCACAAACAAAGGTAAGCTGATCAATTTCTGAATTAATCAACAGAAGATATCCACCTAAGGAGAGCATTTTTCCTTTCCATCTAGCTAATTTTGTTTCAATCCTTTCTTCAATGATCTTCCGAACTTTATTGCTAAGTTTTCTTCAATGCATTAGCAAGCCTGTGTTGTGAAAAGGATAATACCTAACCGGTGTCCAAATATCCGAGAATACTGCATTTCACAAGTTTTGGCCTCCCGAAAACAAAAGATCTCGCTTTTGTGAAAATTTATTTTTAGACCCAACAGTTGTTCAAAGGTACATAGCAACAATTCTTTTTTCGCGAGCAGGGAATATAGCCCGTATTACATTTAGAGGAGTGAATTACAAATCAGCTATGAGAGAAGCCTCATAGCGCAGATTACAAACCACTAAGATAGTAGTGGGTAACCCGGAATAAACATAAGAACAAAGAAAGATACAAAGAAGGAGCGACCACCTCAACACCAAGACCTACAACTCAACATACAACTGTTCCCGCATAGAAGCCAACACAATGGTTTCCGCGCAAAAGACCAAGCCGCGGTGGCAAATCATCCACCCACGTAAAGAGTATCCCAAAACAATGGTGGCAAAACATCTACCAACGAACCTAGCAACCACGGCGGTAAAGCATCCGCCAACGAACCGAGCGACCAGGTAGCAAACCATCTGCCAACGAACTGAGCGACCACGACGGTAAAGCATCCGCTAAGTAGCGGGCCAACACGCTCTCAACAACAAAGCATTTTCCGAGAGGGGGCTCAAAGAGATGGCAGTGGTAAAGCATCCCCAAGGATTCCACAGAGCGACCAAGCATCCATCCAGAGATAAGACACCCCATCGGCAAAAACAAGGGGGGGGGCTCGACACCTCTTAGCGACTAAGCATCCGCTAAGGGTCTAAGGGAGGCCAACGACAAGTGGCGGCAAAGCATCCTCCAAAGGAGCACAAGATAGCGGCAAAGCATACATAGCAACAATTTCATATTCATTGCTTGTTGAATATCATGATCTAGGGATACCACTGAGTCATCGCACATTGCAAGATATATAGATAAAAGATCTTCTATTAGATGTGGTATTATCCCTTGAAGATAGAATTCATATATACTATTTTTGGTGTGGAAGGTTTTTGAGTGAAAAATTATAGGACAAGTCGTAATGGATGATGCGAATAAATTTTTATTCATAAAAAGCATAACTCAAGAAAAATTTAAACCTTAATATATATACCCTCGGGTACCATTGAGATTGTCATTTTGGATTCTCGTCCCATTTTGTTTGACCATTTGTCTTATTTTTTTGTAACTTATTTTATCATTGAAGATACTTTAATTATAATTTATTTATTTTATGATTTGCTAAAATAATTTGGATAAGACCAATGGGGAGAGAGGGAGTAGTTGCTTAGAAAAGCCTAGTTGAGACGTGTAGACTCATCAAATTCTCATCACAACATCAGTATAGAGCATGCGCCAATTGTTTTGCGTATTCTTTTGTTTTAATTTGTCATCGAAGTGTTTGCTTCGTGATGCCACCCACATTGTTTCACGTCTCCGATGCCGGCTTGCACATGCATCGATGCATGCTTTCAATGGTGGCACTTGTAGATACTCTCCTTTCGTTCTAAATTTTAAGACATTTTGGTTTATATATATATATATATATATATTAAGGACTGCAGAAATAAATGATGAGCGGATTTTTTTTTTTTTTTTTCGATGCTTTGGCAAATCGGATGATTGAATTCGAAATGCTTCCATATAGAGGTTGAGGGGATCCAGTCGTTTTCAATTAGGCGAGTGGAATGCCAAAATAAGCAAAAACAATGTCAGAATTTTAAGAAAGACTATTTGGCACCGACAAGAGAATCCCATGTGAGATCGTGGGCTGACTAACCACTTGACAAGAGATTGCGAGAAGATATAAGTGTGAGATTTTGGATACAACAATCATACCACATATGATTGCAAGATGTGTGTCCCATGGAATACTGTCCCAGAGTTATGTGCAGCTCAGGTAGAAGATCAAAGTTTCTTCTACATTGAGGAAATCTCTGATCCAAGGATGTCTAAAGATAAGGAATGCATTGGCATCATTAGAATCCTGCATGGGAGTGCTACTGCTAAGCAAGTTGAGGAGGAATTCACTTATCTGGAGAGTTCATCTAACTGGAAGTGGAATGCCAGGGCTGTAGAAGGGAACAGATTTGTGATGAGGTTCCCAAGTGCTAGATCTCTGAAAGAATGGGAAAAACCAAGAGCATTAGCTATGAATGTAGTGGATGCTATGATGAAGGTTGAAGCCTGGAGTGCACAGAAAGGGGCTAAAAGCAACTCTACAAAGCAGGCCCGGTTCAGAGTGGGGGACATTCCTGCAGATCAGAGATCAATCAAGACAATTGCTATGGTTGGAGGTTTGGTAGGAAGAACCATGGAGATAGATGAGAAAACAAGGTATAAAGCTGAATTTGTGAGAGTGAAGATTGCCTGCAGAGATGTAATGAAGGTGCCTAAGACAGCTTTAACTTATCCGGTATGGTGCAACATGACTTTACCTTTGAAAGGGAAGTCCGGGAAGAACAAAATAACAGAATCCATCCGGCCGGGATCAAAATCAATGACAAGTGAACCACCACCTAAGAAGACAAGGGCTGATATAGGGCAAGAGACGTGTGGGTGGACAGACGGGAAACAAATGCTTGCTGGAACAAGTAAGCAAGGAGGCAGTGGGGCTAATTACTCTGGGAAACAGCAAACTACCGGAATGAGATAAGCGTGTAGGTGATGGAGGGAGTAATTTTACCCGGATCAACAAATCGCTGAGTGGCAAAATTGGTACAACAGGAAGAAGGGTGGAAAGGGGAGGCATCTAAAGGTGAGCAGACAAAACTCAAGAAAAAATCAGTAGAAGATGTAATTGGCAGCTCTGTCAAGACAAGAGTTGAAACAAAGGGTAATGTGCTCCCCAGAATCAACATGTTTGAGGTACTTGGTGAGAAGGAGCCAATAGCTGAAAAAGTAGATATACCAGAAGCTTTTGAGTATTCTGAGGAGGAAGAATCTATGAGTCAGAAACTGAAAGCCATTGGTATGGAAGTTGTGAATACTCAAGAGAGTCAACATGAAGGAATGGCTAACCGTGAGGTTCAACAAGTCAAGAAGAGGAAGAACATCAAATATGGAGAATGGAAATTGGTGAGGAAGCTAGTAATAAGATACAACAAGTTAATGAGGAGATCATGAAACAAAGCAAGAGGTAATGGGTTAATCAAAACACAAGACCTTGTCAAGGATAAAGAAGATGAATCGATGAATGAGATAGTCACAAATAGAGGAGAAGAGTGCTTTCACACTTCTCGGGAAAGCACTATTACCATAGTTGAAAATGCCAGTGTTGTGATGGGGAAGAAGATACAAGACCTGCAGAAGAGGAAGAAACTCGAGAAGATAATGACTGTGGAAGCAAGGTACAAATTAAGAGAAGAGGAGGAGTGAAAGACTCAAGAAGGATGTCTGCTGACTACTCAAGAAAAGAATGCCGCTATGGCATGCAAAAGAAACTGAAGGTAACACAAAAGCCCAAAGCTCTTTTACCGAGATGAATAATGATCGTTTATCTAAGATTGTGAAATGCATGGGTGTTATTCCCATTAATGATAGTTTCCAGTAGTTTTGATTTAGTCAAGGATTTGGAAATTACTAGGAATAATTTATACATAAAAATAACAAAAATAAATCATTCATATCCGAGATTGAAGTTTTTGATCCCGAAAGTATTTTGATTCCAGAAAATGAGGAGGTAGATGAGAATGAGGAATTTGATGATTTGTTGGAATATCGAGAAAAAAGCAAAGAAAGTTGGTTCTGGAAAGAAGAAAGTTAAAATATCCCCAAGGGGAAGAAAAATCTTTGAAAGAGCGGTTCTAGCTGACCCCAGTGGAATCAAGTTATTCCAATGGAGTCAAAAAAGAAGAAAGGAAAAAGAAAAAATCAATGTTAAGTGGATTAATTTGGAATTGTAGAGGCATCAGGGAAAACTGGTGTCTCTACCTTTCTCAAAAATCTTATTTCTCGAATACAAGTTTCATTTTATGGGCATTCAAGAAACAATGATTGTTGAATGTACCGATACATTACTAAGACAATTTGATTATGATAGAAGCTACATATGGCTTTGGAATCCCTCTAAAGGGAAGTCGAGGAATTTTAGTGGGGATCTTATCGTAAAGATTTGATGTAGGGGCTTTTCAAAGGGGGGAGAATACATTTTACGATAAATTTATGGGACAAATTGATTAAAAGGAAATGGAATTTAATAGTGGTGTACGGAGCTGCACAGAGGAAAACAAATTAGAATTTTTAGCAGAGTTATCCGTGTTACGTGCAAATTCGATGAACCTTATTTTGTGGGAGGTGATTTCAATTTTATTAGGTTTTCACATGAAAAATGCCCAAGAGGGGGTGTGCAAAGATATACACCTGTGTTTAATGCCTTAATTCAGTTTTATGAATTGCAAGAGTTGGAAATGACTGGGGAACTTACACTTGGTCTAACAACCAAGATCCCCAGTTCTTGAAAAATTGGACGTAATTCTTGTTAATAAGGAATGGGAAGATCTTTTTACTAACACCGTGGTCAAAAAGCTACCAAGGGAAATTTCAGACCATAATCCATTGATCATTTCTTCGGGGATAGCTGCAAAAATACCACATATTCAGTTTAGATTTGAATTGAATTGGTTTCAGTACCCAGAATTCTACGAAAAGGTGGAAGAAATTTGGAAAAGACCATGCAGAGCAAAATCCAGCTTTGGATAAAATCCAACAAAAGTTAAAACTAATAAAGCAATATTTTAAAGGTTGGGGTTTCAATTTACAAGGGGAAGAGAGGAAGTTAAGGAAATCTTATCATGAAGAATTGAGAAATCGGAGGAATTTGAGGAATCTCCTTGGTTAATCGAAGAGCAAATTGATAGAAAAGCATGGCTTTTAAGAGAAAATTTTAGAAGTTTAGAAAAAGAAGAAACCTATTGGTATGAAAGGAGTCATGAAAAGTGGTTGCTAATGGGGGATACAAACACGCATTTTTCCACAAGTGTGCTAGTAGGAGGAAAAGAAAAAATGCTATCCTCAATTTTGATAATGATGGAATAATTATAGAGGGTGATGATAATTTGCTACAAAGATGCTTCGAATATTATGCTGATTTATTTGGTCCTCCTATAAAACATGATGTGATTATTGATGATGATTTGTGGAATAACATTCCACATGTTAATGAACAGGACAATGATCTTTTATGTAGACCTTTTTTCGAAAAAAGAAATTAAAGAAGCACTTGATCAAATGGATCATAACAAGGCTGCTGGGCCCCGACAAAATACCTATAGAGTTTTACCAAAAGTGTTGGGAAATTATTAAAACCGACATTCTTGACATGTTTGATGATTTCTATAATCAAAAGATGGATATAAGCAGGCTAAATTATGGAATTATCACACTTTTGCCTAAAGTATGTGATCTTTTGCAAGAATACAACAGTTTTAGACCTATATGTTTGCTTAATTGCTTGTACAAGTTGGTAACCAAGACTTTGACTTTAAGAATTGAAAAAGTTGTGGATAAGTTGATACATTGTACCCGCAGGCGGCATTTATGAAAAATAGGAATATTACTTCGGAATAATGTGTTTACATGAAATTTTGCATGAGACCAAAAGGAAAAAGGAAATAGGAGTGGTCCTAAAACTGGACTTTGAAAAGGCTTACGATAAGGTGAAATGGGATCTTTTGTTTACATGTCTTGAAAAAAAGAGGATTTAGAGAAGAGTGGTGTACCTGGATAAAACAAGTAGTGTCTGGGGGGACGGTTAGTGTAAAGATTAATAACAAAATTGGTCCCTATATCAAGAGCTACAAAGGAGTCGATTGAGGGGACCCTTTGTCTCCTATTACGTTCAACTTTGTGGCAGATTGTTTAACAAGGATGGTACATAAAGCTCAAGAAAATGGATTGATTACAGTGGCTGATTGATCACATCATACCACGAGGTGTGGTGATATTACAATACGCGACGATACCATTATTTTTCAAAACATGGGATGGATAATGCTGTGACTATGAAACTTCTTTTATATATGTTTGAAATGTTGGCTGGGTTGAAAATCAATTTAGACAAGAGTGAAATCTATATGATTAATGATGAAGAAGAATGGGGAATCAAGTATGCTGAAATTTTTTAACCGCCAGGTGGGGTGTTTTCCTATCGGTACTTGGGAGTTCCAGATTAGTCCTAGCAGATTAAAAGTATGTGATTGGTTACCACTTATTGAGAAGGGTGATAAAAAAATTAGATATATGGCAAGGTGGGCTTATGTCAATGGCTGGTAGAAAAGAATTGATAGGTTCCGCCTGAATAACACACCTATGTATCATATGTCAAGATATGCTCTACCTAAGACAGTTATAGGGTCAATGGAAAAACAGAGAAGAAGTTTTTTTTGGCAAGGGGGTAGTTTGAAAAGAAAATATCATCTTATAAAATGGGAGATAGTGTGTAAAAGCAAGAAAAAAGGGGGTCCAGGGATTAAAGATTTAAGAAAGATAAACATAAGTTTGTTGTGCAAGTGGTGGTGGAAATTAGAAAATGAAGAGGGCCTTTGGCAGGAAATTATCAAATTTAAATACCTTAGAGGAAAAAATATTTATACAGTCAAGCATAGGTTGGATGACTCCCCTGCTTGGAGTGATTTACTTAAAATAAAGGATATTTATTTACAAGGTAGAGGGGTGAAAGTTGGTAGAGGGAATTTGACCAGGTTTTGGCAGGACAAATGGTTATATGATATGTCTTTGTGTGACAAATTCCCTGAATTGTTCATTTTAGCTGAAAATAAGAACATTACTGTTGAAAATGTTAAATCAGGCATGCATGTTACTTTTCGTAGATGGCTGTTTGGTAGACTGAGATCTGATTGGGAAAGTATTGTGAATGATATTGATGCTTTTCATTTAAATACAGCTGATGATGTTGTAATTTGGTCCCTGGGTAAAAAAAGGAAATATACTGTTAAATCTATGTATGAGCATTTGACTAGTTCTAATTCTGGAAAATCTTTCTCTAACATTTGGAAAAGCAAAATACCTGAAAAGATTAAGATGTTTATGTGGATTATGGCCAATAATGCAACCTTAACAAAAGATAATATGAGAAAAAGAAATTGGCTGGGAGATGTAACATGTATGTTCTGTGATGATGTGGAAACCATTCCACATTTATTCTTTCAATGTCCTCTTGCAAAAATTGTATGGGCAGTAATTGCCAATTGTTTCAATGCTAATAATATTCCTTCAAACTTAGAACAATGTTGGACCTGGTGTGATGTTTGGCTTAAAGCTGGAAAAAAATTTTCATGTTGGTGGAGTAGCTGCAATTTGCTGGGCATTATGGAAGTGTAGAAATAAAGCTGTGTTTGATGGTATAATTGTGAAAAATCCTTTGGAAGTATTTTGTCACGCTCATGCTTTGATGATATATTGGTCAGGACTATACAATGAGTCTGACAAAGAGCAATGGGTGGAGGGTGCTAATACCATGCTGAAGATTGCAAAAAAGCTATTGGCAGTGCAGACTGATCGTGAGGTGAACCAAATCTTACTTCAAGACAGGAACATGGATTCTGAGGACACCACAAACTGACAAGAAGTCAAGTATGTGAGAGCAGTGGAGGAGCAGATTCTGAAAGCCAGGACAAAGAGTTTTTGAAGACCAGTAAACACCAGAGCTCTTAAAACTCTGTATGAGAGATACTCTGTTTTGTAATAAGGTGGTTTCAGTACAGTATGTTAGATGGCTGTCCGTTGTTCTATTTTTTTGTTTGATGCGAGGTATCGATCATGTCAGGTTTGCTGGGTCAGTTCTGTTAGATCTTTCTTATCAGGTTGGTAGTGATAACGATCGCTTGGTAGATGTTGGTCAGGTTTAGAGGGTGCTGTATCGATGACGTGTGATCATCGTTTTACTGTCAGGTTCTGAGTCTGTCTAAACTCTAAATGCTTGTATTTCCGTTATCTTTAATGGAAATGGGTAACCCCCGGTTGGAAAAAAAAAAAAGAAAGACTATTTGGGCACCCTCAATTAGGAAAAGTATGGGCTCAAATTGCATCCGAGTTCTCCTATGTTCTAATAGTGAAACAATTGCATCTTCTGTACACGTCATGCATTCATGCTCTCTGCTTTTATTAGTAGCCTTGAAAAAGCGGCGGCGGCGGTGACTGGTACTTGGTTCCTCGTACTGGTGGGATGATAATCGGTGGCGGCGGCGGTGATGCTCTAGGTGGTGGCGGTGATGCCACCGGCGGCGGTGGAGAGGGAAGTGGTGGCGGTGATGGCCACCCACATTGTTTGAGCTTGGTACAGTCTACTGGTTGGCTCACGACTGGTGTACACTCATCTTCACGCCTCTGGATGGGCCTAGATTGTCCCATGCAGTTTGCTTCGTCATGAAAATCCGCTGTGCTGCTGCACTCGGAGGCCTCGCGCGTGAAGTAGTTATACGAGACCGAGAGGTTCGCCAACGCCGGCAGCTTGCAGACGTGACTGGGCACATCCCCGGTAAACTTGTTATGCGACAGGTCCAGCTGCTCGACCTTGGATAACCCGGCCAACGTCGGCGGGATCGAGCCCGTGAGAGCGTTGACGCTCACGTCGAACACCGTGACGTTGGCAAGGAGCCCCGTCTCGACGGGCAGGCAGCCAGTGAGGCTGTTGTTGATGAAGATGAACTGGTCCAGCGTGGCGGCGGCCTTGCCGATGCTGCGGGGGATGCAGCCGCCGAGCTGGTTGTTGGCGAGCACGATCACCGTCGCCTTCGTCTCGCCGATGGTCTCCGGGATGCCAGAGGTGAACCGGTTGTTGTTGAGGAAGATGGCGTCGTAGGGCTTGAGGAAGAGCTCCGGCGGGATCGGGCCGTCGAAGTCGTTGAACCGGATGTCGAGGTAGCTGAGCTTGGGAACGTTGAGCACCGCGGCGGGGAAGGGTCCGACGAAGCGGTTGTTGCTGGCGTCGAGCTCGTAGAGCTCCGTCATGTTCCTGATCTCCTCTGGGATGACCCCGCAGAAACGGTTGGAGTTGAGGTGGAGCACGGCGAGGTCGGACATGAGGCCGATCTCCTTGGGCAGGTGCCCCGCGACGTCGGCCGCGTTCATGTCGAGCGACGCCACGGCGCTCTCCGACGCGTTGTGCAGCGACGGGACGCACGACACGCCGTTGTAGGCGCACACGTCTGGGCCAACCCAGTTGCCGGTGAAGTTGTTTGGATCGGAGTAGAGCGCCTGTTTCAACGCGTGCAGCGCCTTGTGTGCCACCAGGAGGCGCGGGTTGTTGATCTTGATGTCGATGACGATGTCGATGTGGACGTGGTCCTTCGGGTGGTGGCGCTCCTGAAGCCGACCAGCTGAGGGTCGGCAATGGCGGCCGCCTCGTCGGTGATCAGAGCCAAGGACGACGAGGGGAATAATATGAGGGTGGCGACGATGAGTTGTAGCACAAAACCAAGGGTGCCCATGGTCAAAAATGCATGGATCGTCAGCCTTGGCCGAAGCCAACGCCTGGTGGAGGAATTAAGAGGAGAGAGAAAGAAAATCCGTAGCGTAATGTGTGGCGTAGTTTTTATATGCATGAAGAGGTTGCTTAGAGTGGTTTGGATGGTCGGGAGGATCATGAGGAATGGAAGTCGGTTTTGTGTTGCTAATTGGCTTGCCAAAGAAGGTAAAACAGTTGTTTTTTTTTCCTTTTCATTTTGGTATATTCAACTTAATTTTAGGTGCAGCAAGGAACACGGTAATTTCTTTTGAGCATCTCCAAGAATTTCCAACAAATCCTCCTAATTTAGGTTTTTTTCTTTTGTGAGAATATATAAAAACCATCTCCAAGATTTTGGAACCCCACCTCCTAATCTTTTAGCACTTGGAAAAATCACCGAAATCTCAGACATACCTCCGTGGAAGACACATATTGGCAGTGGTGGAGCCAGGATGGAAATACAAGGGGGGTGGGAAATTTGCCAATTGGAACCATATGTACATAGATCATACTAGAGAAATTAGCCGTAATACTTATAATTAGCTAGGTCACAATTCATAAAATACAAGTGACATTTCATCTATTTGTCTATAGAGAGCTGGAGCTAGCGCCTGGGATATGGCCTTGGGCTGGGCTATCATTTGTCAACGGTGAACAATACATGGCCTTTAGAGCAAGTTTAGTAGTTTCGCCGGTACACCGGCTGAGAGCAGCGCCAGCGTACACGCAGCAGCAGCACCGACCCCACCAAAATTTAATGGAAAGCTGTGATGTGTACGATCGAGATTGGGGAAGCATGTCTATTCGCCGCTACTGGCGTGTGACGAACCGCCGGCTCCAGTTTTCTCTCACCTCGTGATTGGTTTTCGCCACCTTCTCTCCCACCATAGTACTTGCTCTTAGAAAATTTAGCGATCCAAGGGGCCATGGCCCAGAATGGCCCCATGTAGCTCCGTCAGCGCGTATTGGTTTGCCAATCTAAGGTGTAAAGGGCATGAGGAGGAATAGAAATAGGAAAGGTTTCCTCGTGCAAATGTACAAAAGAAAAATAATATATAAAAGTGGTTAACATAATTTAGAAATAGTATAACATAATTTAGAAATAGCATAAGATCTTTGATGTTAAATTGTGTTTTCTATTTTAAGAGTAAATTCTTGAAAACTGTTAGAGATAATCTTAGTTATTCCACCCAATACCTTTCAACAAGTTGGAAAACTTCACGGTGAAAGTTTTTTTTTTTTTTTTTTGGAACTCTAGACACTCCTACTAGGGCACGCCAAGGTTACAAAAGGCATGTTTCTAGGAGAAAATGAGCTGAACTAATAAACAAACGTGATTGCATGGAAGGAAACACAGAGGAAGGGTTGCAGTGTAGTGACCAGTTAGTTTTAGTTCGGTGGTGCCAAAGCGTGTCTTTGTTGAGTTATGACTCGTGTCGATGTTACATTCCAACTGGCTGTTGTTGTTATTTTTTCTCTTCTTTTTTGAGTTGGGGTTTCGCACGTGTTGAGGTCTCAATCCAACCGATTGGAGTTGTATTTGTTTTTTGTCTAATCTAGGCTTTATCTACTTTTAAATATAATTAGTAACACTGAAGCATCTAGGCCCCTAGGGTGGTTTCGATGATTGATGACAATATGTATATTACCATGACTAACGTGTGTTTTGCAGAAACAGGGGTAAGTTAGGTCATGGTAATGACGGCTTCAGGGAATGTGTTTCGTATGCCCTCTGGCGATGGAAATCGTTTCGGTTTTTAAAAGACGGACGACAAGGTTAAGGACGGTTAGTTCCGATTGTCGATGGAGTTGAGAGATATCGGATTAGTCGTAGGACTTTGTTTTTCGCTTTTGGCCGTACTATTAAGGGGGTACGAATGGGTAGCTTGACCTAGGTGAGTCTAGTGATGAGATGTGGTGCACACTTGTTGATTCTAGCACTAGGTAGCTTGAAAAAGTCCCTGAAAAAGTTTGGAATTTAATCGGTTCACAAAGTGGTTGAATTGGAAGTGAACCAGGACAGATTACACAGCGCCAGACGCTGGGCCTGAGGCGCCTGGCGCGTCCGGCGCCAGATTGAGTTGCGTCGGGCAGTGTATTTACACCGCGCGGACGCTGGCCGGGCGCGCCAGCGCTGCGCCAGACGCTGGCCTAGTAAGGGTGTTTCCGGGGGTGGCCGCTGGCGCGTCCGGTGCTGTTGCGCCTGGCGCGTCCGGCGCCGTTGATTTCCCCGGCTGGAGTTTGAATTTTGTATAGCGCCTGGCGCGCCAGGCGCAAGCCATCTGGCACGTCCGGCGCTGTACATTTTTCTCTGGTTCGAGGGTAACGGTTGGATTTTGAGCCTTGGGCTATAAATACTTGGTTACCTCGTCCATACTCTCTCTCTTGCTCATTTGTTCAGTTGAAGAAACACCTTGAGAGTTGAAGAGAGTGCAAGAGCCTATTGAGGTGGTCATATGCAAGATTAAGGACCTCTTTAGTGCTTTGAGAGTTACAAGTGTGCATCCACTCTTCTCATTAGGCTTGTAGAGGTCAAGTGAGAGTTTGTGCTTGTTTCTCTTGGTGATCGCCATCACCTAGACGGCCTGGTGGCGGATCATGGCTTGAAGATCACCCGGTGGTGCTTGTGGGTGGCTCAAGCAAGCTTGTGAGCGGTTTTGGGTGGTTCACCGCGACGGAGTGTCGAAGAATCAACCCGTAGAGAGCACTTAGTTCTTGCGAGGACTAAGGGGGAGCGATACTCTTGAGAGAGTGCTCCAACGAGGATTAGGGGGGTGTGGCGACACCTCGATACCTCGAGAAAACATCGCCGTGTTCCTTCCTCTCTTTACTTTCCGCATTTACTTTCCGCAATTCTATTTCATGTCTTTACATTCTTAGAATTGCCATGCTAGAGTAGGATTGGAACCTAGGGTATAAAACTTTGTGCGGTAGATGTTAGAAACACACTTAGGCACAAGAGGGTGAATATGGGCTAGTAGGTTGTTTATTTGAGTTAAATTTTTAGATTAGCCCAATTCACCCCCCTCTTGGGCATCTCGATCCTTTCAAGTGGTATCAGAGCCGTGTTGCTCATAATTAGGCTTAACCGCCTAGAGAAAGATGTCCAACGGGAATGGCCCACCACCCATGTTCGAAGGCGATGACTTTCCATATTGGAAAATTCGCATGGAAGCCTATCTTGAGGCCGAAAACCCCGGTGTGCTCAAAGCCGCCACCGAAGGTTACGCGAAACCTAAGGATGAAAAAGCCCTCACCGACGTAGAGAAGGAACAAGTCACTTGGAATGCCAAAGCTAGAAACACAATCTTTAGAGGCATTTGCAAGGACGTGTTCAACCGCGTGAGGAACCACAAAAATGCCCATGATCTTTGGGAAGAAATTTGTGCGCTCCATGAGGGAACCAAGAGTGAGCGTGAGAAACGCTATAATCTTGTTATGAATAAGCTTAATGCCTTTGCAATGCTTCCTAATGAAAATGCTAATGATATGTATGGTCGCTTGAATGTCATTGTAGAGGAAATCAATGGGCTTGACTCACACAAATCACACCGGCGGATGTTGTGAGAAGAATGTTGTGTGTCCTCCCCATTGAGAAGTATGGGCATATCGTCACCGTTCTTCATCAAGGTGATCTTTCCGAAGTCTACACCGACAAAAATCTTGGGAAAGATCAATGCCCATGAAATGTACATGCATATCAATCCCAAGGATGAATCTTCATCGACAAAGAAGAAAGATCTTGCTTTTAAGGCTAGCATTGACAAGAAAGGCAAAGGCAAAGCTTTCATGACCTCCTCTCAAAGCCCAAGTGATGAGGACCTTGATGATCTTGCACTCATGGTGAAGAAAACTACCAAGATGCTCAAGGGTCTTAGCAAGAGGGGAGTCAAGTTTGATTCATCAAGAAAGCAATTCTACACAAGTACCAAAAGAAGCCACTCTCCGAGATGGAGTGCTACAATTGCCATCATCTTGGTCACCTTGCTCATCAATGTCCCGAACCACCCAAGAAAGACAAGCACAAGAAGAAGCAACGGGATAAGAGAGAAGAATCAAGTGATGATGAAGAGAAGAAGAAGGATAAGCCATATAAGAAGAAAGATGGCAAGAAGAAGGACTACCACAAGAAGAAAGATGGAAAGGCTTACATTGTTGGTGATTGGCTCACCGACATTGAATCATCATGTGGTGGCTCCTCCGGTGAAGAAAGTGATGATGAGCAAGAACATGTGGCGGCTATTGCTATTGGGTCTTCATACGCTTCACCACCTCCATCACCATCTTCATCGTCTACACACCTATGCCTCATGGCAAAGGACACCAAGGTACCAAGTGATGATGAAGGTAGTGATAGTGATAATGATAGTGATGAGGATGTTGAGTATGAAGCACCTAGCTATGATGAGCTTGTGACTTTGCTTAGCAAGTATTCTAAGATCGTCTCAAAGGCAAACAAAAAGATTGACATGCTTAAACTTGAGAATGAAACTCTTCTTGCTAAACATGACAAAGCACAAAAAGGCTAGTGATGAGCTTAGAGATGAATACAAGCTTGTGAAGTCCTCCCTCAAAGAGCTCAAACCTTCCCTAAAGGAGCTCAAAGAAAAACATGATAAACTTGAGGGAACTCACAATGAGCTCATCATTAATGAGCTCATCATTAGATACAACAAGCTCAAAGAAGAGTACACAAATCTCAAGGTTGATCATGACAACATTCTTGTTGCTAATGAGTTTTTGAATGATGAGCCACATGTTGCTACTAACCATGTTGTTAAGATTGATATAGCTACATCATGTGATGATTTGATTGATGAGAACATTGAGCAAAAGGCTAGTAGCAAAGGCAAGCAAGTGGTTGTGGCCGATCACTATGATGAGTACATCAAGATCAAGAATGAGAATATCAAGCTAATTAAAGAAAGATCTTGAAGAGCTATCAACTCAAAACATAATTATGGTTGAGAAAAGTGATGAAACATATGAGTCGGGTCTTGAGTTTAAAATGCTCAAGCAAGAAAATGAGAAGCTCAAGAAAGAGAAAGCTCAATACACTGCCACATTGAGCAAGTCCACCAAGAGTGAAGAAGAGCACAAGATCATGCTTGAATTTGAGATGCTCAAACAAGAAAATGACAAGCTCAAGAAAGAGAAGGCTCGCCTCACTACCAGCTTGAGTCACAATCTTCAAATTGAGCTATTCATGAATACCATTATGAAGATGGATAAGAGTGGTATTGGATACAAGGCAAATGAAGAGAAGAAAGCTAAAGCTCAAGCTCAACCCAAGGCTCAACATCAACTTAAGTCAAAGCCCAAGCCCAAGCCAAAAAGATGCTTTGAGTGTGGTCAAGAAGGGCATTTCTCTCATGAGTGTATGACACCACCACCATAACCCTTGCCCAAGCATGCTAGACCTTTTGCCTTCAATGCTCACTACATGCTTAGAAAGGATACTAGTGGCAAAACCAAGGTCATGTTCTTAGGTCCACCAAACAAGAATAGGCCTAAGCAAATTTGGGTTGCTAAGTCATTGATTGAGAACACCAAGGGCCCTAAACAAGAGTGGGTCCCTAAGCAACAAGCTTGATCTATTGTGTGTAGGTGAACTACAAGACCGGTGGAAGTCATTGGGTTATTGATAGTGGTTGCACACAACATATGACTGGTGATCCTCGTTTGTTCACCTCACTAGAAGAAGGGGACAAAGGCCACAACAAGATTACATTTGGTGACAATTCAAAGTGCAAAGTGAGAGGTTTGGGAAAGGTTGCAATATCAAATGATCACTCACTCTCAAATGTCCTATATGTTGCCTCATTGAGCTTCAACTTGTTGTCCGTTGGTCAACTATGTGATCTTGGCCGCTTCCAATGCCTATTTGATGAACATGAAGTTGTTGTGACAAAGAAGAGTGACAAGCAAGAGATATTTAGAGGCTTTATATACAACAACCTCTATGTTGTGGATTTCACTTCCGAAGAAGCCAACTTGCAAACTTGCCTATTTGCTAAGGCTACATCACTTGGTTGGCTATGGCATAGAAGACTAGCACATGTTGGTATGGGGTCTCTCAAGAAACTAATGAAGAATGATCTAGTGAGAGGATTGAAGGATGTCAAGTTTGAAAAGGACAAGCTTTGTAGTGCATGTCAAGCCGGCAAGCAAGTTGCCAACACCCATCCAACCAAAGCTTTCATGTCAACTCATAGAGTGCTAGAGCTACTTCACATGGATCTCTTTGGGCCAACAACATACAAAAAGTTTGGGGGCAACCTATATTGTCTAGTGATTGTTGATGACTACTCAAGATACACTTGGACCTTCTTCCTTCATGACAAATCCGAAGTGGCCGCTTGCTTCAAGAAGTTTGCTAAAAGAGCTCAAAATGAATTTGATGTGAAGATCAAGAAGATAAGGAGTGACAATGGGAAAGAATTTGACAACACAAACATTGAGCAATATTATGATGAAGTTGGGATCAAACATGAGTTTTCTTCAACATACACTCCTCAACAAAATGGTGTAGTGGAGAGAAAGAACCGGACACTAATCACTTTGGCAAGAACAATGCTTGATGAGTATGGCACCGATGAGAAGTTTTGGGCCGAGGCAATCAACACCGCATGCTATGCATCCAACCGCCTCTACCTCCAAAAGTTTCTTAAGAAGACACCTTATGAGTTGCTCAATGGGAAGAAGCCGGACGTCTCCTTTAGGGTGTTTGGTTGCAAATGCTACATCTACAAGAAGCGCCAACATCTAGGGAAGTTTCAAAGACGTTGTGATATTGGTTTTCTCCTTGGTTACTCATCGAAGTCCAAAGCATATCGAGTATTCAATCATGCCACCGGCATGGTAGAGGAAACATATGATGTGGAGTTTGATGAATCCAACGGCTCCCAAGGAGCACTTGAGAATCTTGATGATGTAGGTGATGAACCATTGAGGGAGGCCATGAAGAATATGCCGGTTGGAGACATCAAGCCTAAAGATGATGATGACGATGTTCAAGTCATTGATAAGCCATCTTCATCCAATGTTCCACAAGTTGATGATAAAGATGAGAACAACCACCATGATGATACTCATGTCTCTCATGAACAAAGTGTGGAACAAGCTCAAGATGTTGATGCTCCACAAGACCCTCCTCAAGTGGTTGATCGAAGGAATTCTCCTCTACTCCAAGCACATCCTCAAGATCTCGTCATAGGGAGTCCTACAAAGGGGGTTATGACTCGATCTCAAAAACTTGCTTCTTTTGTTGAACATCATGCTTTTGTCTCTTGTTTAGAACCTACTACTATAGAGGAACCTCTAGAAGATCCGGATTGGGTGAATGCCATGCATGAAGAATTGGGCAACTTCACCCGCAATGAAGTGTGGACACTTGTAGAGCGGCCTAAAGGTGCAAGAGTCATTGGCACAAAGTGGGTGTTCTACAACAAGCAAGATGATCAAGGTGTTGTCGTGCGGAATAAGGCAAGACTAGTGGCAAAGGGGTTCTCTCAAGTTGAAGGTTTGGATTTTGGAGAGACCTTTGCACCGGTGGCAAGACTTGAAGCCATACATATCCTCCTTTCACATGCATCACATCATAACATGAAACTATATCAAATGGATGTGAAAAGTTCTTTTTTAAATGGCTTCATAAATGAACTAGTCTTTGTTGATCAACCTTTCGGGTTTGAAGACCCTAGATATCCTAACCATGTTTATAGGTTGACCAAGGCGCTATATGGGCTCAAGCAAGCCCCAAGAGCATGGTATGAGCGCCGGGACTTCCTCATTGCGAAGGGCTTCACCATTGGGAAGGTGGACATCACACTATTCACCAAGAAGCATGAAGGGAACATCTTCATTTGTCAAGTTTATGTTGATGACATAATCTTTGGCTCAACAAATGAAGAACATTGCAAGGAGTTTGGTGCCTTGATGTCGAAGGAGTTTGAGATGTCCATGATTGGTGAGCTTACCTTCTTCCTCGGGTTTCATGTCAAGCAATTGAGAGAAGGAACCTTCATCTCTCAAGAAAAGTATACCAAAGACCTTCTCAAGAGGTTTGATATGGAAGATTGTAAGCCCATCAAGACACCCATGCCAACCAATGGACAACTTGACCCTGGGATGTGGGAGGTACACGGTAGATAAAACTCACTATCGATCTATGATTGGTAGCTTGCTCTATCTCACCGCATCTAGGCCTGACATCATGTTTAGTGTTTGCTTATGTGCTCGTTTTCAAGCTAACCCTATGGAATCCCATCTCACCGCGATGAAGAGAATTCTTAGGTACCTCAAGCAAACACCAAGCATTGGCATATGGTATCCCAAAGGAGCAAGATTCCAACTTGTTGGCTATTCCGACTCGGATTATGCCGGTTGCAAAATTGATAGAAGAAGCACAACCGGAGGGTGCCATTTGCTTGAAGGTCCATTGTCTCTTGGTGTTCTAAGAAGCAAAATAGTGTGACTTTGTCAACCGCCGAGGCAGAGTATATTGCCGCGGAAGCTTGTTGTGCTCAAATTCTCTACATGAAGCAAACTCTCCTTGATTATGGTGTCAAGCTCGAGAAGGTCCCGTTGCTATGTGATAATGAGAGTGCCATCAAAACTGCAAGCAATCCGGTTCAACATTCCCGCACCAAGCATATTGATATTCGTCATCACTTCATTCGTGATCATGTGTCCAAGAAAGATATATCTCTTCAAGGAGTGAGGACCGAAGAAAATTTGGCGGACATCTTCACTAAGCCTTTGGATGAGGCAAGGTTTTGTGAGTTAAGAGGCGAGCTCAATATTCTTGATCTCTCCAACTTCACTAGAAAATGAGCTTGTGTTGTCCCTTGCATTCATTGTATTATATGCCATGTTTAAATTTTTGCAATGCATATAGGGCTTGTCTAACATGGTTAAGATAACCGCCGAAAAGCGTGTGAAAAAGCTTAACCTTGGTTCAAACTTGACAAGCCAACTAGATTTAAATTCCGTATTTAAATTCTTGTTTTTGCATAGCATATGCATGGTTGTTGGTTTGTCGTTTCTTTTCGGTTCAAGCTTGAGTATCCGCTGTGTTCGCCCAAGGATGGAGAGAGCTTTTGACGCTCCTAAGGGTTCATAAACTCCATTGCTTGGCCATACAATACTCCTCGATCGGTTTTATCGCGTATTTTCGAAAATTAAGCTACGCCTATGGTGAATTATTTGCAAATTCGAGGGTTTGAGTGAGGTCTCCCATGACCTGTTCCAACTATGTGTTATTTGGGTCTTATTTGAGTTGGAATGAGGTTGGGAGAAGGCACCGCGAAGATTTGAAGACAAAATTCAAAGTTTCGGAAAATCAACGGCACCGACATTTGGGACTTGTTTCAAGCCGGCGCCCGGCGAAACACCGCCCCGGGCGATCCGGCGAGAATTTGGGCATTTACACGGCGCTGTCGCGTCCCGGCGTGTTGGCGCCGCGCGTTCGGGCGGGGCATCCCGGGCAAGACCCTCTTCGATCAAGGTCCGCGGGCGCTCGGCGTCGACGGCGCCACCGCCCGCACGCTCGGGCGCTTCGCCGCGAAGCGTGGGTTTCTTTTTTCGACGTGTGGGGCCGCTTCTTTTCCTTCCTTTCCAAACTTCGCCCGGGCCCGACTCTCTCCCACCCGCCGCCCATGCTCACCGTCGCGTTGCGCCGCCGTTTCCCGCCACCAGGGCCGGGGCCACCGGCGGCAGCCCGACACGCGCCGCCCCCCCGCGCCGCCCCGCACCCTCGCGCCCAGCGCCGCCGCCCAAACCCCTAGCCCGACAGCCCGCCTTCGCCGCCGTCCTTCTTCGAGCACCACCGCCGGGTCGCCTCTCTCTTGCCGAGGAGCTTCGTCTTCGTCGTCCGTCGTCTTCCTCGACGCCATCTCCTCCCCGGACGGCCAGCATTGCCATGGATGTGAGCTTCACTTCCCTCCCTAAACCTTGTCCTCCAGGTGTTCGCTGAATTGCCCAACCCGACTGCAGCACTGTTTTGACTCTCTTTGCTCGACCCATCTTGACTGCAGTGACTTGCCGCTGTTCCCGGGTGCCCACATTGTCGTTTCTTCCCCATTCACAGGCTTCCGCAAGGCTAGGTATAAACCTTGGACCAAGCTCTCTCTTTCTTACCAAATTGCTTGCTTCTCTAGGGTTCCTCGTCTCCTAGCATATTCTCTTGTTATAATTCTCCCTTATTCTATCACCTTGCAGCGAGTCGTGTCACCATGGGCAGTTGACAGTGGTACTTTGTCAGTGGCAGTTGACCTCGGGGCCAAGCCCGCAAGTACGGATTGAGGCCAAGCCTCACAAGGTGTCAGCTCCTCTTCTTGCAAACAAGCTCAGTGACAGTGACAGTTCAGCTATGGCTCGAGTCGAGACTGTAGGGGGAAGTGGTGATGGTGGTGACGATCAGCGTCGTCCACCTCGGCTTCCAGAGGCACTCAAAGGGAAGAAGAAAGCAATTGAGAAGCCAAAGAAGAAGAAGAGAGTTCTGACAGAGGCACAACGCGCCGTGTTGGTTGCTCAGGCCGCCGATGCCGCAGCTCGTGGTGGCAGGTCCGGAAGTTTGGCTATCAGGGACACCGCAGAGGCAGCGACCGAGTCAGAGTCAGAGGGCGAGCAGATCGACCTCGAGGCTAAGTTAGCATAGCAGGGAGAGCTCTACCTCCGTAGTCTGCAGCCCTGTCAGTCTTTGCGGGTTGCACAGGCAGCACAGGCCGCTCCGTCCTCAGCTCGGGCCGCTCCTACACCAGCTTCAGCACGCAGGCGCCCTCCAGTTGTTTCTCGACCACCTCCGATTGAGCACATGGACCTCACCACGAAGACCGTGAGACAGATCTACAGGATGAGGACCAGACCGATCGAGCAGTGGTTTCCTGATGAGCAGCAGCCTGGAGTTGACTTCTTTCGCACAACTTTGCACGAGGACTTCTACTGTGCATATGAGACCTACGACATCTTCGCAGAGCACAAGGTGATTTCTTTCGACTGGTTTGTTAGGACCTTGGGAGAGGAGTTCAGAGGTTATATCGATGCACTTCCCGGGTTCGCTGACTTGATCCGCAGGCCAGGCAGCTATGTTGAGTCTTGGATCTGTGAGTTCTACGCCACAGTCTGGATTGACCCCGACCACTCCGAGCTCTACTTCAGCTTCAAGGGTCGAGGTGGTAGTTGACTAGTGCCCGTGCGGAGAGCCGCTTTCGGGATACCCTTCGGGGCCAGGCGCGTTCACACTGAGTGCTACCCGGACGTTCGCCCTCCCCGTCAGGCACGCGAGGGGATCCTTCCAGAGGTTGACTTCGTCCGTTGTTGTTTTGGTCCGGACTTTGGAGAGGGTTCTAGTAGAGATCTGTCAGCTATGACAGCGATGGTCCGGGCTCTTGATGCTATTTGTTTGCTGCACTATTCTGCCTAGGATGGGCCTCAGAGAGGGTTTCACCAGGATCCAGCAGTGGATAGTGGCACATCTGTTGCGGAAGGAGCCCTTTGATATCTGGGATATGATATTGTGTGATATTGAGGAGGTGATCTCACGGGGAGCTTTGCCACTACACACCGTATGTCCTATGCACACCGGCTCACTTTCGTCATCTTCATGCTCAGGCTCCAGCCCACCGAGGCTCGTATTGAGCGATGTGAGGCACTCGCTTGAGTTTGGGGTCTATGATGCTTCTCGGCTATTGAGGAATGCTCGGTCGTCACTCCTATCCGCCGAGCTAGAGGGCAGCCCGCACAGAGAGAGACAGGAAGATCGGGATGCGCAGATACGCCAGTGGCAGAGGCAGAGGAGCAAAGAGCCTTGAGGCGCAGGCAGAGGCGTGGAGGGTCACCGCAGTGACTTTGTGTTTGACACTACTAGCAAAGCAGTGACGAGGACTTCGTTCCTCCTCCTCGTCGGCACGACGCAGCAGGCTAGTAGCAACTTGGTCGTCCAGCTACTTGACCGGTTCGACCGCTCAGAGCGTTGTTGACGGCCACCAACGACATATTTTTAACGTCAACATTCTACCAATAAGGGGGTGAAACTATACCTTACTACACACATATACATTTACTATTGACATAATTCCACTTATAGTGCTGAAATATTATTTTGCAGAATTTATATAAAAGCAAGTGGAAAATGTACCAAAAGGCGCCTCCCCGGAAAGCGCATTCCCGAAGAAGAACATCAAGCCCAAGGGAGAAATGGACCAAACACGCAGAATCGGGCCGAGCAAACACCGCCACACAACTTTTAAGCCCACACACGCCAGACCGCCAAGGCCCGGCCCGAACCGAGCCCGGGAGGGGTGCGCCGCACCTCGGTGCGGCCGCACCCTCGCCGAGGCGGTTCGGGCCAAGCTTTGGGGAGGCGGTTTGTTACCTTCCATATATGGCGTTGCCGACGTTGGTTGGTCGGTTTAGCAAATTAGGCAGGAGTACCAAGGTCGGTTTGGCTCCTTCCATATGGGGAGGGACATTTTCCAATGAGCCCCCTCTCCTCTACCTATAAAAGGAGGCCCTCTCCCCTCAATGTAGACACACCACACAAGAGCCTCTCTTCCTCTTTCTTCTTCTTCTTCTTCTTTTCTTCTTTATAGATTAGTATAGTAGAATAATAAGGAGGAAGGCCTTGAGCTTACTTGGAGAGCTTGGACATCTTGTGTCTTTCGGTATGAATAATATCAAGAGTTCCATTTTGTTCTTGCTCTTACTTTATCGATATAGTTGTGTTCTTGAATTAGAGCAAAGTTCTTGTGATATAATCTTGGTTGATGAACTAGTCTATAGTTCCTATATCATGATCTTGTCTTATAGAACATCATGCTTAATCTATCATACTTACATGTTTAGACCAAAGAGCTAGATTGATATGATGAGTTCTATCTAGAGTTAGACTTGGTTGATGTTGGGTTGCGGGATTGATAGTCGTTCCTTCGGGGCGGCGCTCTAGTAGAAGGACCCCGGGGACGGGTAAGCCTTGTTAACACGTTAGAGTGATAATCACTAGTGTAGACGTGGTGTCTGGGCTAGGGGTTGCCTATCTTTTGTGGCGCATCCCACGGTTGAGGGGGTAGGCGGCTGGGTTGTGACAGCCTTGTCCGTCCCTTGTAATCCCCCCACGTTCGGGTGTGGCGCAGTGCAATTGCCGGTCTCCATCCTAGTTTGGGCGATTGCCGGTGCCCGAAGTGATTCAGCAGAGACCTTGGCTATCTTGACTTAGAATCTCTAACATTAAAACATGTGTGTATACGCTATCTTGACATGACTATCTAGGATATGCCTGCTCCATATTAGACTTATTCTTTTATTCATTCTTTTTACCTTTATCCTTGAGATTGGCTTGAGTGTGTGTGTCGGGGTTATCCTACTACCTATCTTGTTTTACCCCTATTATGAGCATTGGTCTATTATATATTCGTGTTATCTTGTTCATGTCTATTAGATCCTTTTCCACCATGCCTTCCTTTGGGAAAATATAAATAACGATACCTCGAATATCTCCGGTGAAATGCTACAATGATAGATCCGTGCGCTGCGGATGAATATCTTATTTGGCAAGATCTATCACCGTTGATGTACCTAGTGTTATCACCGACATGGTGGTTTCACTTAGGAATGTCAACGACGCATTTTGGCGCCGTTATTAGAGATGGGTTCTAAACCCTGTTTCTAGTGATTGCGCTTAAGAAATACAACAAGCATTTTCGCGCCGTTGTCGGGAAGGCATTGGTTTTTTATAAGGCATCTTTTAGAACATGTTGATAATATGCATGTGTAGTGACCTTTGTTCATAACAGGTTTATCTAAAAAAAAATAACTAAAAAAAAATCTTTTTATAAAAAAACGTATAAATAAAAAGCAAGGATATGTTATCAAGTTAGTATGCACCTTCGGGTATTCTTGTCGCTAACCATTTTAGGTGGAGACTAAGAAGAACAAAGGGGCACACGACGCTTGAAAACATGGGGCTACATCAACAAGAAAACTTTGATGCTCTTGGGCGGAGGAACGCACTCAAAAGGAGACCACGACCTTGCACACTCGACTTTTTCACGAAAGTCCAAGTGTGAGAGGGAGGGGCGGTGATAATATCAAGTTCCACATACAAGGGGATCATATAAAAAAAGAGAAGAAAAAAATGAAAAAAACAGAGATGAATAAGAGATTAGCCTCTCATTGCTATAAAAAGAGAAGAGAGAAAAAGGAGTTAAAAAGATATATATAAAAAAAAATCAGAAAAAAAGAGAGAAGTGTTAAAAAAAAACAAAAAAAAGAGGTGTTGCAGAAAGAAGAAAAAAATATATATGTATAGAAAAAAAGAAAAAGAAATAAGAGGAGAGAGGAGCAGGTTGGCCCCATATGGTCAAAATAAACAAAGAAGGCACCGACTCCACCCAGCGTTGCTTCCATGTAAGCAAGAAGGGATCTTTCTCTCCTAAGACTGCGCTACAAGCACCAAGGCTTACGGTTCGCACACATTCCTTGTGTGTAACTAATCCTTGTTGCACTGGTGAGTTTGGTCCGCCTCCCCTACTCCGGTGTGAGGAAGTCATTACCAAATCAAGATCATCACGCTACCGATGCGGCAATTATGAACTCTATCCTCAAGCGTCGGTCAAATACACTCAGGTACGCAAAGGTCCAATAAAAGAAAAAGAAAAAAAGGTAAAGGAAAGGAGGAACATCCTCCTTTACACCTTTGTGACCACTAAGGCCCACGGTCCATATACACTACCGGTGTGTTCTAAGCCTTATGGCCCGCTTTGAGATGGATCATCAAGCTACCACCGTGGGAGTTTCAACATCTTGCCTTCATGCGTGGTTGGTACACACACACACCAGTGTACGCAAAGATAATAATTCACTAATTCTTTTTACTCATACTTATCTCCATATATATATATATATATATATATATATATATAAAATCATGTCTTCTCTGTTTATGAAATATGGTCCGGGTTTGGATGTGTTTACATGGATCCGGTGGTACATCCATAGATCTTTTAAATCAAGCATGGTGCTTGGGTTAAAATGGTCTTCTTTAATCAAAATTTGACATGGTGTCGATTTTTGATTAATGAACTCGTGGCTGACATCATGAACAGTAGAATTATTCTTTGATGGAGATAAAGCAAGGCTAGACTTACATTGCATCTTTATCTTAGCCTTGTTTGAGTTTGAAAAGTTTGGTGAAGCTTTTTGTCCTCCCGTTTATAATAAATTTCAAAAAAAAAAAAAAACTTGAACACCTAGCTTACTCGAAATGCTCCTTCCCCGCATATGCTTTGAATTTTGGTAATCACGGAGGATGGTAAGTCCACTCGTGAATCTACCATATACTAATTATGCAGAAAAGTCAAAAGCACGGGGTGAAACCCCGATCCGATGAGCATTGAGCTAGCTTGGGGAGGACCCTACCAAGGTAATGAGAAACCTACACTCTCATCCTCTCGTCCATTACCTTCCAAAAAAATGTGTTTTATAAAATATTTAATTATCAAAATAAACAAAAATATTTACTACACAAAAATCTATAAGTAAATATTTTCAAAAAACTAAAATAAAAACCTTTATAAATAAAATAAATTCTTCTATGAAAAAACTAAGAAAAATATTTTCCTAAATAAAACATATTTTCTAAATAAATTTTTAGTATATAAAAAAACTATAATCATTTTGTTTGCCTTGCAATGCCTTTTATCTCCATTGATGAATCTTGTTTTCATTTCATGCGCCCTTTTTCTATGTTGACATGTTTTGGTTTAGGAGTTTTGGTTATTCGAATAATCATACTTCCATAGGCGTTTTGAATTAAGCATGGTGCTTTGGTCAAAAAGTCTACCCTAATCAAATTAGACATGGAGTCGAGTTTGATTATTGAACCGAACTCGCCGGTGTAGAATTTGGTAGACCATATGGACTAACTCTTGCAGGAATTTATCAACATCATGAGGGTAAGTCCAAGAGATGACAATGAAGATCGGTTGTTTGGTGAACCAAAAAAATAATAATAATAATGATAATGATAAAATAAAAATAAAAAAAACCTTTGAAACCCCAAGAATGGTTGTCCCGCTCTTCCAAGATCATCACAAGACAAGCTTGGGGAGTCTCCCGCACGCTCAAAAGACGATGTTAATCAAAGATCCATTCATAGCGTTCACAAGCTAGCAACATTCATAAACCGAAGGTAAGTCAAAAGCTAGCTTGGGGAGGACTCCCACAAAGGTAACTCGTATCTCACATTCCATTCGGTTATTTTCTTATCTTATATGAATGATGAGATATGAGAATAAAAAAAAAGAGGGAAGAAGAAAGAGAGAGAGGAGACTTATTCCATTCCATATATATGTGTTGTAGAAATGTTTAGCTCTACCCCTCGTTGAAATGATGAATAGTTGCTCTGTCTTATGTTTTGCCATTGCCTAGTTTATAACTTGAATTTTCTAAAGTTTGGGTTTAGTGGCTAAATCTTAAAACTCATCTTGAAAAACCCGATTCATGTGGGTTGCATAAGCTCTATCCAGTCTAAGTTGTTGCCAAATATGATATGGTACAAATAGATTTACTATGATTTCGTTCAAGAGAGAAACTTGACATCCGGGAATCTAATTTGAAGAAAAGAGAAAAGATATGGGCTATGTTAAAAAAAAAAGAGATGAAAAATGGATACGTGTCCGAGGGCGAGTAGAGCCCACATCTCCAACAAAAAAAGAGAAAGAAGAAAGAAAAAAGAAAAGAGAGGAAATAAAAGACAAAAGTCTAGGCGAGTAGAGCCCACCTCTAAAAAAAAATTATTTTTTTTATATAGTAATAAAGCCCATACTTCCTCGAAAAACAAATATAAATAAATAATCCCGGATGCAAAAGGTTGATCAAAAGAATGAATGAATGGTATTTCTATTATAACCATTCTATCCGGCAACCGCCCAAGACTCGAGACGACTAACAAGCCCCGCTACGATGAAAGGTAATAAAGGGTGAGTAAAGATGTGTCATTTTATTCAAACTAGAGTAGAAAATCTTGTTATAAACCTGGCACTTGTAAAATGTAATCGGCATAGTAGCAACTCCTGATCAACAACCAACTAGTCTATAGTTCCTATATCATGATCTTGTCTTATAGAACATCGTGCTTAATCTATCATACATACATGTTTAGACCAAAGAGCTAGATTGATATGATGAGTTCTATCTAGAGTTAGACTTGGTTGATGTTGGGTTGCGGGATTGATAGTCGTTCCTTCCGGGCGCTCTAGTAGAAGGACCGAGGGACGGGTAAGCCTTGTTAACATGCTAGAGTGATAATCACTAGTGTAGACGTGGTGTGCGGGCTAGGGGTTGCCTATCTTTTGTGACGCATCCCACGGTTGAGGGGGTAGGCGGCCGGGTTGTGACACCTTGTCCGTCCCTTGTAATCCCCCACGTTGGTGTGGCGCAAATTGCAATTGCTTCGGTCTCCATCCCGGTTTGGGCGATTGCTTGGGTGTGCCGAAGTGATTCAGCCAGAGACCTTGGCTATCTTGACTTAGAATCTCTAACAGATAAAACATGTGTGTATCTCGCTATCTTGACATGACTATCTAGGATATGCCCGCTCCATATTAGACTTATTCTTTTATTCATTCTTTTACCTTTATCCTTGAGATTGGCTTGAGTGTGTGTGTCAAGTTATCCTACTACCTATCTTGTTTTACCCCTATTATGAGCATTGGTCTATTATACATTCGTGTTATCTTGTTCATGTCTCTATTAGATCCTTTTCCACCATGCCTTCCTTTGGGGAAAATATAAATAACGATACCCCCGACTATCTCAGGGTGAAATGCTACAATGATAGATCCGCGCGCTTTGCGGATGAATATCTTATTTGGCAAGATCTATCACCGTTGATGTACCTAGTGTTATCACCGACATGGTGGTTTCACTTAGGAATGTTAACGACGCATTTCCGGGGCGCCGTTATTAGAGATGGGTTCTAAACCTGTTTCTAGTGATTGCGCTTTAAGAAATGCAACAAGCGTGCCACTCAGCGCAGCTTGCCGCGATTTCCGCTCGTCGGGGAGTTCGTGAGGCGGCAGCTTGAGCTTCGGCGGCAAGAGCTTCGAGTTCAGCGTCGGCGGTAGAGTACCCGGCGTCAGCCCAGCGATCCAAAGCAGTGGAGTTCGTGGGACTTATTGCACACCTTGTACAGTCTCGGGGAGTGCCTCCACCTGCTCACTTGTTTCAGGCCCGCCAGGTTCGTGCGTCTCGTGGTTCTAGGACCGTCTTCTCAGGCACCTCAGTTTCAGTTGGGACCGTCGACTCAGGCACCAGGGTTTTTCACTCAGAGCTTGTTTGCTTCGCCCACACCTCAACGGCCTTAGGTTCAGGGGACACCGGGCTACGACTTGTCGCCGATCACTCAGATGCCGCTACTTTCCCCAGGTTCAGGAGCAGGACTTGGTGCTACTTACCAGGAGATCACCGGCTCACCCTTCCTTGCAGACACTACAGCCGGTACCTCCTCGTCAGTTTCGCTTGCTTGCAGCTTCAGTTTTCCTCACCAGCGACAGGCACAGCACCTTCTATGACTCCAGTGTCCACCTTAGCTATGACAGTGTCACAGATGGCACCACTGACTACTTCCACAGGTATGCTTTCCGAGTCTCAGGGTCAGACAATTGGTACCACTTCTTCCGAGACAGTTCCTCACGCTACCACAGAGCAGGCCCAGACCGCTTCTCAGACAGCTTCTCAGTCCGAGGGTCCTTTAGCTACTGGTGGTTAGCAAACTCCCGAGATGAGCCCGGATGATGCAGATCAGTACGTGATACAGACTCGTGTTCCAATACCCGACTCGTCTGCTTCTACACCTCCGACCGACCCTTAGAGTTTTTGGTCCTTGATGCCAAAGGGGGAGAGGGTAGAGTATGTAGATTTAGGGGGAGTCTGTGAGAGGGATTTGGATCTTTTGATGATCTTTTGCTGTGATACACTCTCATGCATCATGTTTATTTTCATGCCTAGCATTGTATATATTAGTGATGCATCGTGATACACTTTATGACATGTGTGCTCTCTACTTCGGTATCATATTATATCATGTCATGCTTTTGCTCATATGGTCTACGCTTCCGCACTTATGGTTTACTCTAATTATTACTTGTGATATTTTGAACCATATGAGCTATCCTTGTCGTACTCACTCTTCATGCAGATTCTAGAGTACATATATTGATCTTGTGTCGCATGAGCCACCCTAACGCTTTTGATCTTATTGACAGAGGCTCATGTGAACAAGTGCGCTTAAAACCTCAAATTTCATCTCCATACTCTAGAGGTTGTCATCAATCACCAAAAAGGGGGAGATTGAAGCATCTAGGCCCCTAGGGTGGTTTCGATGATTGATGACAATATGTATATTACCATGAGTAACGTGTGTTTTGTAGAAATAGGGGTAAGTTAGGTCATGGTAACGACGGCTTCGGGGAATGTGTCTCGTATGCCCTCTAGCGATGGAAATCGTTTCGGTTTTCAAAAGACGGACGACAAGGTTAAGGACGGTTAGTTCTGATTGTCGATGGAGTTGAGAGACATCGGATTAGTCGTAGGACTTTGTTTTTCGCTTTTGGCTGTACTATTAAGGGGGGTACGAATGGGTAGCTTGACCTAGGTGAGTCTAGTGATGAGATGTGGTGCACACTTGTCGATTCTAGCACTAAGTAGCTTGAAAAAGTCCCCTCGAAAAAGTTTGGAATTTAATCGGTTCACAAAGTGGTTGAATTGGAAGTGAACCAGGACAGATTACACACCCACGGATTTGGGCTCGAGGCGCTCGCACGCCCGGCGCCGTTGAGTTGCGTCAGGCAGTGTATTTACACTCGCGCTGACAAGCGCTGGGCGCGCGGGCGCAAAGGCGCCAGACGCGTCTGGGCGTAAAGGTGTTTCCGGGTGGCCGGCCGGCCGGGGCTCAGCCATTTGCGCGCGCTGGCGCGTCCGGCGCAGATTGATTTCCCCGGCTGAGTTTGAATTTTGTATAGCGCCTGGCGCGCCAGGCAAAAAGCCATCTGGCGCGTCCCGGCCTGTACATTTTCTCTCGTTCGAGGGTAACGGTTGGATTTTGAGCCTTGGGCTATAAATACTTGGTTACCTCGTCCATACTCTCTCTCTTGCTCATTTGTTCAGTTGAAGAAACACCTTGAGAGTTGAAGAGAGTGCAAGAGCCTATTGAGGTGGTCATATGCAAGATTAAGGACCTCTTTAGCGTTTTGAGAGTTACAAGTGTGCATCCACTCTGCTCTTTAGGCTTGTAGAGGTCAAGTGAGAGTTTGTGCTTGTTTCTCTTGGTGATCGCCATCACCTAGACGGCTTGGTGGCGGATCATGGCCTGAAGATCACCTGGTGGTGCTTGTGGGTGGTGTTGACGTTTCTTAACGTATGCGTAAGAATCCGCAAGCGCACGGAATTGTCGTTATAGCATTTCACCCGGAAGTATTGAGGTATCGTATTTCCACGAGGAACGGTTGTTTGATTACTCTTCGAGCGAGTTATCCTAGGATAACTATGGGTGGTGAGGTATCTTTATGGGCTCAGACTCTCTAGCAGGGATCACTTGGCTGTTATGTCCTCACTGCGGGCACCGGCCCACGCCCAAAGGATAGTGTCCGGCAATTGCACTGCGCCACACCCGAACGTGGGGGGATTACAAGGGGACGGACAAAGGCTGTCACAACCCGGCCGCCTACCCCCTCAACCGTGGGATGCACCACAAAAAGATAGAAAACCCTTAGTCTAGACACCACGTCTACACTAGTGATTATTACTCTAGCGTGTTAACAAGGCTTACCCGTTCCCGGGGTCCTTCTACCAGAGCACCGCCCCGAAGGAACGACTATCAGTCCCGCAAGTCCAAAACAGCTAGATAATATGCTTAAGAGTAATAAGCCGAAAGAGGGACACAACCATTCTTACCCAAATGATTAGAAGGTTGTAGAGGTACAAGCGTGGCGGGTGCCGACAAGTCCGGCACTCCGGCCACTAGAGATCCGCAATGCACCGGGGGTTCACCGGGACTCCATGGAGAAGAGGCCAAGCCCTCTTCTAGCCTTTGAAATCTCATGTTTGGTTTTGGAAATTGATGACACACTTGTTGGATTAATCCTTGCTCTAAGTGTATGACTTGAGATAGGATTAGATGGATGACAAGGAGCATGATGATCATGAACATGGACAATGTCGGTGGACTTGGTGGATCGTCAAGCTCGGTGATCGGCTTGAGAGGAACCCGGGAGATCAAGGCAAAGGTATCTTGATAGGGTTTTTTTCCTTTCGGTGATCAAGACACGATAGAGCGTGTGATCACATTATAGGATAGATAGCCGACTATCAAGAGGGAATGCCGCGACAATCCTTTGGTGAAGTGCTTCTAGGTCTAATTGACTTGCATATTGCATTTAGGACAATGAGAGCACTAACTTCGATCTTGCCTAACTTATCGACGTGCTAACATTGGTGATAACGTGGTCATCTTGACGTGTTGGCAACCCTTGGCAAGAGGCGAAGCAAGGTTGAAGCAAAGAGCAAAGAAAAAGATGAAGATATTTGGTTTCAGGCGGCCGGACAAGACGGAGAAGTGACCCGACGCTTGGCCCGGTGGCTCCGTTAGTGCGTCCGGTAGAGAGCCCCGCAGTAAATCGACCGGACGCACGACCGGAAGCTGGACCGGATGCTTCCGGTGCTCGACCGGACCCTGCAACCGGACGCGTGGAGGAAGCCGTCAGCCGTGGGCCCGATGCTTTGTCGGTAGTGACCGGAAGCATTGGCCGGACGCTTGACCAGGACCCGCTGGTGGTTCGGTTGGTGCGTCCGGTCACCCCGAAGAGAGCCCATTTTGAAGACCAACGGCTCTATCTCGTGAGTGGGGCTATATATATTGGATTGGCCGGTTCTAGCCCTCTCTCTTGCACATTTGAAGCTTCCAACTTGCTATTGAGCTTGTGATACTCCTCTCCACTTATCTCTCCATCCATAACTTCGAATTCTTGGTGAGATTGAGAGTGATAGAAGTGCATTGCATCATCGGTTGCATCTAGAGGCACTTCATCCTTGGAGAAGCCGCGGGATTCTTGTTTTCTTGGGAATTTGCCCGGTTCCCTAGCGGCTTGGAGCAAGAGGCGGTGTTGAGCTCAAGTGGAGCTTGTTTGAGGCCACACCGGTGGTGATTGTGAGGGGTCGTTCCTTACCCCGCGGGGAGATTCGCGAAAAGGAGCACTAGTGGATTGCTCGTGGCTTGTTGGACCCTTTCTTGTGATCGCTTTTGCTTGAGCTCCCATAGGGGGATTTGGCACCGCCATTAAGCTTAGCATACGTCAAGTGAATTGAATTGTGGCTTGCTTAGCTAGTTGAAGCATTGCTTATTTGCTACGCCATCTTGTTGTCTAACCCGGGTGCTTAGTGTTGTTGCAAGAATTTTTTAATAGACTATTCACCCCCTCTAGCCATTAGGACCTTTCAAGTGGCATCGGAGCCGAGGCACCGTATTTGTGAGGCTTAACATCCTACGGTGACAAAATGGCAATGACTTTTCATGTCAACAACACCAAGAAGGCGCCACCTTTCGATGGCACCAACTTTGCCTATTGGAAGGTGAAGATGACCGCACACCTCAAGTCAATCAATGGAGAAGTGTGGGTTGTGACCGAGAACAAGTTTGAGGTGGCAAAGCCAAATGAGCGGCCGCGGCCGAAGAGAAGAAGCTATATGTCAATGATGTGGCCGTGAGTGCTTTTCATGAGGCACTCAATGATAGAGTGTTTGAGCAAGTCAAGTCACTCACCATTGCTCATGAGATTTGGAAGAAGCTAGAAGAGTGCTATGAGGGCACGGAAGGCGTCAAGCAAGCAAAGGCCTATATTGTAACACCCGTGTTTTTGCATCATTTTAAAAATCACTAAAAATTTGAACTTTTTATAATTACAACTAAAACTTGATTTATTTTCCGCTAAAAGCGAAACCCCTTTTCGAAAAACACGCATTCAAAATCTCACCATGTAGAAAATAGCTCTCCTGTAAATTGCGAAGTTGCTTGTTGAGCTTTTTATGGTATAAAAAGGATGCAAGGTAAGTTCTATATTTTATTTATGGAAGTATTGCATGAGAAATGATTTACAAGTTTTTTCTAGGAAATAAAGAAGCCATCTCGTATATTTATGTACAAGTAATATAGGGGAAACATACATATCATAATATACATGTGTGTGTATTCCAATATAAGTATATAAGAGCATGGCCATATATATGCACACAAAAAATATTTATACAAGTATATGAGTGCATATATATATATAAATACATGGAAAATGGAAAAGGAATGAATAGGCAACAGGCTTGCTCTCTCCTCCCACTTACGGGATCGACCGAAGCACGAGGCCAAAGACACGCGCTGCCCGGCCAAGTGCCTTGGCCCGGTCCGGCCGCCGAGGCAGAAGCAGCCCTCTCCATGACGATCGGGCCCCGCAAGTCGAGAGCATCCCTTCCTCCTCTCGTTTCTCACGAACGCTAAAGCACGGACACGGGATATTTTTCCCCAAGACGACAACACCGCCCGCTTCCCGGGTCGACCTCGCCCACGGTGGAGGAGCGACCATGCGGGAAAAATCTCCGGCGAAGCACCCGCCTTCGTTTCAGCGTCGCCATCCGCCCGACACCCATCGTGCCGGCGACGAGGCAATGGGGCCGCACGCACGAGGACAGCACGCCGGCTAGCCTCCCCGCCGTCGTTTCCTCGGCAAACAAGATCATCGCCGCAGTTCCTCGGCCACCGCGTCGGCCCCGCCTCATACCCGTCGCCCCATCACGAGGACACCGCGACGGCTCACCCATGGCTGCCTAAAATATCTCCGGGGCGAGCCCCTCCTCCCTCCGCCCTATAAATAGCCTCCCTCCGGTTGCCAAGCACACCACGCCGGAGCTCGGCGCCGGACGGACGAGGGCCGAGGCCTACATGGGTGCACGACGCCCTACCTCCTTCGTGCCGCCACCGCCAATCCGCAGCTCGACGCCGCCGCCCCCAGCCCGCTCGCCCGCGACGAGGCGAAAGACGCCGAGGGACACCGCGTGCCGCTCGAGTCGCCCTCGCTCGCGCTCCGCGGCCGCCGCCGGAGCTCCACCGCCTCCCCTGCCCTCACCTTCGCCGCCGCCGCACAAGCTCGCTATGGCCTCACCACCACCCCATACCGGCCGCCACGCCACGAGCACGCCGAGCACCACCGCGCCCAGTTGCCTCTCGTCGCCACGCAAGACGCACTCCGCGGCCGCGGCGCCGCCATGACCATCGCCGCGCGCCACACTCCGCCGCGTCGCCGCACAAGACGCCGCGGAGGGCACGTTCCGCCGGCCACGCTCGCCGCCTAGCACGCCCCCGCCACGCACTACCCTCGCTCCGCCACCACCGGCCGCTCGCTATGCCATGCCGCCGCGCAGCCTGCCCACCACCAGCTCGCCACCAAAGCCACCCAACCACCACCGGCGCACCGCCCTCTCTCCCTCCCCACTCGGCACACGGGAATGACGAGCCGGGACGAACGGATGCCGACGGATGAAGGGTTGGGGAATTGCAACCTTATCCCCTCCCGTGGACCCCACTTGTCATGAGCACATGATCCCTTCCCTCTCCTTGTGAGCCCGGTGTACATGGACTAGAGGTAGGGAAGAGCCGAACCCGGATCAGCTCACGCGTGGTAGGCCGAGTCCACGGCATAGTGCGGCCCAATCCGCTGCTGGCCGGACCGCGCGACAGCCCTAGGGGGAAAATGCCATGTGCACCCAAAGCAAATGTACACGGAGGAAAGAAACACCATTTTCCATGTACAGTAAAAAATTCTCGAGAAAATTTGTAAATTCATTATTTGAATTATAGAATTTTATCATGTAATTAGTTCCAATATTATTACATGATAAAATTATATTATAATATTACCCTAATGATTTAATTAGGGATTAATATTATAAAATCCATATCTCATGCATAGTAACTCCGTTTCGCGTGAAACGACTTCCATAATTCATCTAAAATCTAGCTCTATGCATCTAACCCATTGCCACCATAATGTTCTATGTTTGTTTTGTGTGCCATAGTTCAAGCTAGGTATATCGAAGTACTCCAGGTAGTTTCCGACGACCCTGTTAGGGGTTATCCGTCCGAAGTAAGCTAGAGACGTTCGACGCCGTGCCGATCTGTAAGAATCTCCCAGGCAAGTCCTTACCCCCCCCCCCTAACCTGACCTAATTACGATAATAATTAATAAGATGTTAAGATAAGTATAATCGGGGCAAGCCGTGCGGAAGTACTCATGGGCTATGTGCGTGAGGCTTTGCTAGGTTTTGTCGATAATATAACTTAAGTAATAATGTGAACCTTCCCAACAAAAAGGTGAGTGGTGATAGTCTACATGGAGGTGGACTAATCACAATCGGGGATGAATCTCACGGGGAGATACTCGCCTCCCTAAGGACCGGTTCATAGACCTTCTACCTGGTGTAATTATACGTACAACCACACGCCGAGATGGGGCGGCTTGATTCCACACCCCGTTGGGTTGAGGTATAGTTTTGATCCAAGGTGGCCGGCGTAGGCAAACGACGTATCAGGAGCAGACATGGGGAGAGTGGCCCCATGGTCCGGTTGGCGTGGATGCTGAGTGATCTTCCACGTAAGGTGTTTGGGCGCAGTGGCGCAGTGCTAGGTGCACATATTTATGATTAATGATTGGGTTTGGTGTTTGACAATATAGGTTGGGTAATAAGGTATTACCTGTAAAGCCGCGGGTGATTTGGTATCACCATATTGTCTAGGATGATGCGTCATCCTTCCAACCCCTGAGAAGTCGTGGTGAGGATTATACCAATATACCTAGGAGGCATCCAAGCGGGTACGGGATCTTGTTGGACCACCTTTGACCACCGTACATGGGAGAAGATGGCCCATCGTGTGGGGAAAGTGTACAACCTCTGCAGAGTTAATTGAATCTATTCGAATAGCCACGTCCTTGGAATGGGCAAGTGCTAGGCATGAACATCTATGATTAGATATACACTTATGATGACTAACCTGTGGTGTCATGACAGCAGTGATGACATGAGATAACAGGGAACTAGCGAGAGCGATTTTTAGAGACTCGCTAGGGGCCCAAACCCTTAATAATTACAACCCCTGGTTGGAACTTGCCGAGCACGTTTGTACTCACCCATCTATTTTTACAGATATCGGCACATGTGAAGGTAAGATCGACGACAAGGTAGAGGACCAGCGTATCGTAGGAGTCCGTAAGGTGTTGCTTAGGAGAAGGACGTTGAAGCCCAGATTTCATCCATGCACAAGTCTGCCTGTGGAGTACGGGGCAGTGTCATAGTTAATCCACCGCTTCTCGGTTGGCCAACTCTGATATTGTATCTCGACTTGGTGACCCTTCGTCGCCACTGTAAGCCCCTTTCCATCCTATATTTCTATAGCTCGGTTTACTATTAATTCTGTTTACCATCATCTGTTACTAATAGACGTGTTTGTGGCATGATCCTGGCGCAAACACGTGTGATAAATGACCCATTAAAAGTGGGGCGTGACATATATCAAGCTTGAGCAATTCAATAGCTTCAAGATGGAAGAAGATGAGACCGTGCCGGAGATGTTTCACCGCATGCAAGTGTTGGTGAATGATCTCAATGCTCTAGGAGAAGAGATCAAGGACAAGACCTTCCACATGAAGTTCTTGAGGTGTTTGCCCGAGCGGTTTGGGATGTTCATCACCGTGCTAGTGAGGTCAAACTTGAAGGATTTGACTCCCAACCAATTGCTTGATGAGGTGATGACCGATGATTCATATAGAGATGACAAGAAGAAGCAAGAACTCATCAACAAGGCAAACAAGAAGGTCAAGGAAGAAGAGAAGAAAGAGGACAAGAAGAGCTTGGCACTCAAGGCAAGCTCATCATCAAAGGGCAAGAAGAAGAAGGAAGAATCAAGTGATGAAGAGGATGGCACTTCTACAAGTGGAAGTGAAGTGGATGAGCAAATGGCTCTCTTTGTGAGGAGATTGGGAAAGTTTGTGAAGAAGAACTACATCTCCAAGAACAAGAAGAAGCAATCATCCAAGAAGAAGACCAAGGATGGTAAGAATGAAGGCAACATGACATGTTTTCGTTGCCATGATGATTGTTATTTGATTGTCGAGTGCCCATATGATAGTGATGATGAGAAGGGCATCAAGAAAGCAAGAAAGAAGAATGATGTCAAGAATGAGAAGGAGAAGAAGCCCAAGAAGAAGAATGAGTCACATGTGGCTATGTGGGATAGTGATGGCTCATCCTCCTCAAGTGATGAAGAAGAGGAGAAGAAGAACAAGAAGAAGGGACAAGCTCACCTTGCCATGCATGACAAGATCTCCCTCTTCGACACTCCTTCTTCGTGCTTCATGGCTAAGGCCACCAAGGTACAATCTATCACTAGTGATGATGATGATGATGATAGTGATACTGATAGTGATGATGAGGAGCAAACACTCACTAGGGAGGAATTGCAAAGCATGCTTGATGATTGCATTGTCATGTTCAAGTAAAGTAGGAAGGAATGCAAGGGCTTTGCGTAAGGAAACAAAGAGCCTTAAGTAAGAACTTGATGAGCTTCGGGCATCTTATGAGAGTCTAGAGGTAGACCATAAGAAGCTTGAGAAATCTCATTCTAAGTTAGAGAAAGCTCATTCCTCTCTATTTGATGAGCACAAGTTGTGCTTAGTTGAGGATAAGGTTGATACATGCAATGCAAGCATCATGTGTGATATTCTTGTTGATGAATCAACCCCCAAGTGTGAGACCTCCACTAGCTCTATCACTAGCATATCCATCTCTAGTGAAGATAATGATAACCCTATGCTTATTCATGAGAATGCTTGTTTAAAGAGGGAAGTAAAAGAGCTCAATCACACCTTAGCTAAGGCTTATGGTGGTGAGGACCGCTTACTTATGTGCTTGGGTAGCCAAAGGGCATCCTTATACAAGGAGGACTTAGGCTATATCCCCAAGAAAGGCAAGGCCGCCTATGTGACTCACAAAACTTGTTTTGTGAAAAGCAATGGTAGCTATTGCAAAGCTTGCAAGCAAGTTGGTCATGTGGAGCAAAAGTGCATGAACAAGAGGACCAATGTTTCTTCCATCAAGCTTGATCATTCATATATGCTTGTGAAGAAGGACAATGGTGTTCGTGCTAGGTACATTGGTACACTATGGATGGGCTCAAAGAAGAAAGCTATTTGGGTACCAAAGGCCTTGGTGACTAACCTTGAAGGACCCAAGCAACATTGGGTACCTAAGAAGAATTGATCTTATTTTGTAGGTCAATTATCGTGCCGGAGGAGAGCATTGGATAATGGATAGTGGGTGCACTCAACACATAACCGGGGATTCTCATATGTTCAAGTCTATTAGCATCAAGGGCATTGATGAATATGAATCAATCACATTTGGCAATGACAAGAAAGGCAATATGTTGGGGCTAGGCAAGATTGCTATCACTCAAGAGAAAAGCTTGTCAAAGGTGTTGCTAGTTGATCATCTTGATTACAACCTCTTGTCGGTTTCTCAACTTTGTGATCATGGCTACAAATGTATATTCACAAGCCAAGAAGTTGAAGTGGTTAGTGGTGATGGTGCAAACATGATCTTCAAAGGATTTAGATATGGTGATCTCTACCTTGTTGACTTCAAGTCAAAAGAGGCCAAGTTGACAACATGTCTACTCTCAAAGGCTAGTAAAGGGTGGTTGTGGCATAGAAGGCTTGGTCATGTTGGAATGAAGCAATTGAACAAGTTGATGAAGCATGACTTGGTTAGAGGCTTGAATGATGTGAAGTTTGAGAAGGACAAACCTTGTGGAGCATGTCAAGCCGGGAAGCAACATGGCAATGCACATCCAACCAAGAGCACAATGAGCACTAGCAAGGCATTTGAGTTGCTACACATGGACTTGTTTGGGCCAACATCATACTCTAGCATTGAGGCAACAAGTATGGTTTTGTCATAGTTGATGACTACACTAGATACACATGGGTGTTCTTTTTGCATGACAAGAATGATGTGTTTGTGCTTTTCAAGACATTTGTCAAGAGGGTTCAAAATGAGTTTGAGACATCCATCAAGGAGATTAGGAGTGACAATGGAAGTGAGTTCAAGAATACAAGAATTGAAGAGTTGTGTGATGAGCTTTGAATTGACATCAATTCTCACCAACCTACACTCCTCAATCAAATGGTGTAGTTGAGAGGAAGAATAGAACCTTAATTGAAATGGCAAGATCAATGCTTAGCGAGTACAATGTTAGTCATTCCTTTTGGGCCGAAGCAATCAACACGGCTTGCTATTGTAGCAACCGACTCTATTGCCATGGGATGCTTGGCAAGACACCTTATGAGTTGTTGAATGGAAGGAAGCCCAATATTGGTTACTTTAGAGTCTTTGGTTGCAAATGCTACATTCTCAAGAAAGGCACAAGATTGGGCAAGTTTGACAAGAAGTGTGATGAAGGGTTCCTTGTTGGATATTCAACCACAAGCAAAGCATATAGAGTTTGGAACTTGGGTAGTGGCAAGCTTGAAGAAGTTCATGATGTTGAATTTGATGAAACCCAAGGCTCTCAAAATGAAGTTGAAAATCATGATGATGTGAGTGGTTCCAACTTGGAGAATGCAATGAGGAACATGGATATTGGTGACATTCGGCCAAGACAAGTGGAGATGATGATGACACTCCATTGCCTACCACTACAATTGAGATTAATGCAAATGAAGCAAGCACTAGTGGTACTCAAAATGAAGATCAAGAGCAACAAGCTAGTCCATCCACTCATCCTAGTCATCAAGTGCAAGTGATGCAACCATCCAACATAGCAAGAGATCACCCAATTGATCAAATTGTCGGTGACATCAATAGTGGAGTGGTTACTAGAAGAAGATTGGCATCCTTTTGTGCTCACCATGCCTATGTAGCACAAGAAGAACCAGAGAATATTAAAAATGTGCTGCTAGGGAAGTCTTTGTTGAAAGCAAATGCTCAGTCTGTACCCACCTATCCGATGTCATGCTTCAAGCTGCCGGCAACGGTGTGTCAAAAATTGACGTCGGCAGTCTCAAATTACTGGTGGGGGAGTTCTCTCGACAACCACAAATTACACTGGTTACGTTGGGAGAAACTCACTAGATCAAAGGAAGACGGAGGTCTGGGGTTTCGAGATTTTTCCCTGTTTAATAAGGCGATGCGGGGAAGCAGTGGTTGGAGGCTTCTGACGAGGCCGGACTCGTTATGTGCTAAGGTACTGAAGGGGAAATATTTTCCTAACGGTGATTTCCTTTCAGCGACCAAGAGAAGGCGAAGCTCGGCGACTTGGAAAGCAATCCTCCATGGCCAGGGATATACCGTTCGGGGACCGATCAACCGTATTGGTCCCGAAACATGAGAGTTTGGGATGAAAACCGGATTCCGTGGGTAAACTCACTAAAACCACTTGTGCGCTTGGCACGCCAAGTGGAGCTTGTGAGTGATCCGTTTGTGCCTGGAACAAGAAGTTGGGATGAGGAGAAAGTACGGAGGAACTTCATGGCGATAGAAGCTAATGAGGTTCTGAAGATTAAACCAAGTACGCGAATAAGTGAAGATGTGTTGGCTTGGGCTTTTGAGAAACATGGCTACTATTCTGTCCGGTCGGCTTACAGTTTCTTGAAGCGTGATCGGATGGCTGAGGCCATGCTCACCGGGGAGGAGCAATCGTCCCCGGTGGGGGCTAATTGTTGGCAAACTCTCGAAGGTGCAGGTGCCGCCCAAAGTTAGAGTGTTCTGGTGGAGAGTGGTTAATAATTCACTACCATCCAAGTCAGAACTAAAACGAAGGCATATTGAAAAAGAAAGTTTCTGTGAGGTTTGTGGCAACCCGGATGAAACCATATTCCACGTGTTGTTTGAATGCCCTTTGGCAAGAAGATTTTGGGGTGTTTGTTAAGGAGCTAATGGGAGTATCAGTGCCCCGCCTCCACCCGGTTTCCTTTGCCACAGACATTTTCAGAGCTGATGCATGCCAGACGGTTCAGGCCCAATTGGTGATGTGCGGCTCTTGGGTCTTGTGGTCAGGAAGGAATGATCGGCGACACGGCAGGAAGGTGTGGGAGCCAGGTGCGTCGGTGAGATTCATCTCTAAGCTGCTGGAGGATCTTGCATCGCTGAAACAGAAAACCCAGCAGAAGTGCTTGAGACCGGCTGCAAGATGGACAAGGCCAGACATTGGGTGGGCGAAAATCAACACCGATCTTCGGGTTTCGCCACGCCCACTTGCGTGATCGTGTTGGTGTGGTAATCCGGGACTCTAACGGCCGGGTATTGGGGGCGGAAGCTCGATGGCTCGAGGAGGTGCCCGATGCCGTAACAAATGGAAGCACTAGCTGCTCGTGAAGGTTTGGAGTTAGCTGTGGAACTCGGCTTGGACAAGGTGGTCCCGAGTCGGATTTGTCAAAGTCCGATAAATTCACTCAAGGGCTCGCCATCATCATCGCTGAGGTCGTCCATAGGAGGTGTGTGTTATGATATTACGAGCTAGGTAAAAATTTCTCTAATTTTGATGTTTTATGGGTTGGTAGAGAAGCGGTCGGTAGCCCATGTTTGTGCCACTATGGCATCACCGCCGAACGCCGCTCGTTTTGATTGAGTCCACTCCGGCTTGGCTAGTCGAGCTAGCATTTGCAGATTGTAATCATGATATGAATGAATGAGAAGCTCTGTGATTACTCAAAAAAAAAATATTAAAAATGCACTCAAGAAGGAAGATTGGATCAATACCATGCATGAAGAGTTGAACAACTTCAAGAGGAATGATGTATGGGAATTGGTGGAAAGGCCAAAGGACTACAATGTGATTGGAACCAAGTGGGTCTTCAAGAACAAGCAAGATCAAGATGGAATTGTGGTTAGAAACAAGGCAAGGCTAGTAGCTCAAGGGTACACTCAAGTAGAGGGTCTTGATTTTGGAGAGACCTATGCACCGGTTGCTAGACTTGAAGTAATTAGAATCTTGCTTGCTTATGCGTGTGCTCATGACATCAAGCTCTATCAAATGGATGTGAAGAGTGCATTCTTGAATGGCTTCATCAATGAGTTGGTGTATGTGGAACAACCCCCGGGCTTTGAAGATGACAAGTATCCCAACCATGTATACAAGTTGAAGAAAGCATTGTATGGCTTGAAGCAAGCACCTAGACATTGGTATGAGAGGTTGAGAGATTTTCTCCTCTCTAAAGGATTCAAGATGGGCAAGGTGGACACCACACTCTTTACCAAGAAGATTGGCAAGGACTTGTTTGTGTTGCAAATCTATGTGGATGATATTATCTTTGGGTCAACCAATCAAGAATTTTATGAAGAGTTTGCAAAGATGATGGTCAATGAGTTTGAAATGTCAATGCTTGAGAGCTCACATTCTTTCTTGGTCTCCAAATCAAGCAATTGAAGAATGGCACATTCATTAGTCAAGGCAAGTACATCAAAGACATGATCAAGAAGTTTGATCTTCAAGATGCCAAGTCAATGTCCACACCAATGGCAACCAATGGAAGCCTAGACCCCGATCCAAGTGGCAATATGGTTGAACAAAAGAAGTATATAGGTCCATGATTGGAAGTTTGCTCTATGCAACCGTATCAAGACAGGACATTGCATTTAGTGTGGGCATGTGTGCTAGATATCAATCCGATCCAAGAGAAAGTCACCTCAAGGCAACAAAGAGAATTGTGAGGTACTTAAAGGGCACACAAGATGTTGGACTATGGTATCCAAAGGGATCCAAGTTTGATTTGATTGGATATTCGGATTCCGACTATGGAGGGTGCAAGATCAATAGAATGAGCACAAGTGGCACATGTCAATTCCTTGGAAGGTCACTAGTATCATGGTCTTCAAAGAAGCAAAATAGTGTTGCTCTCTCAACTGCCGGCCGAATACATAAGTGCAGGAAGTTGTTGCACTCAATTGCTTTGGATGAGGTCAACATTGAAGGATTTTGGATTCAAATTTGACAAAGTTCCATTGTATTGTGACAATAAAAGTGCAAGGAAGATGACCCAAAATCCGGTTCAACATCCAAGAACAAAGCACATTGATATTAGGCACCACTTCATAAGAGATCATCAACAAAAAAGGGTGACATTTGTATCATGGGCATTGGCACCGAAGATCAACTAGCCGACATATTCACCAAGCCACTTGATGAGAAGAGATTTTGCATGCTAAAGGGATAATTGAACATTATTGACTTCTCCAACTTGATTTGATGCACCCCACTTATATGACATGCCTCTCCTTCGACAAACCCCAAGGTAAAAGTTGGTTGTCATGGCATTCATATGTTGCTAAGGACTTGTTAGTGCATCTAGACATCATGCATGCTTAATTGGCTCATTCATGGAAAATAAAATGCTTTCAATGTATGTGTGGCACCACTATTGCTTTGATTGGTTCTATGAACTAGTGGTGGCATATGACATGTTTATGTGCTTGCAATCCTAGTGTCAACTCTAGAAAATGCGCTATTGATGTGTATTCTAACATGGTGCAAGATAACCCTTATGCATATGAGGTGTGAAAAAAGCTTGTCCTTGGTTCAAACTTGAATACATGGAAAGGCAAGTGATCTAGATGAGACCACATGTGATACTTTGATTGACTTGATTTCTCTCATTTACACCTTTTTGGTGATTGTTGACAAAGGGGAGAAATAAGTCACAAAGATGTTGGAAAGGATCACACAAATAGGGGAGCAAGCTCATAGACTATTTGTGCATTTGTATGTGCATGATCATAATGAAATGTTGCATTGGCAATCTAAATTCAATATACATGATTGCTTGGTGTATGCTAGTTTTTTGAAAAATTGATTGGTGTATTGACCAACTAGCATGCATAGGATGTATCTAGACAAAGCTCACATTTTAGCCTATCTTTGTTGATCTCATGGGGTATGTTGAGTTTTGATGATTGTCTAGTTACATTGATGCTAAGGACTCGATGGTTTCACGCTTCAAAGGTCCGAATTCTAGAACCTTAGCATCTCTTTTGGTATTAGTATCTCTCCCCAAGATTTCTATCCATACATACGTGCCAACTTGATCCAAACACATGGAAGCACATATGTAGGGGAGCTACTACTACCAAAAACCGAACCTTGAAATGTTTGTCCAATCCTTGATTCATGATCAAAATGCTATGGGCAAGCAATTCAAGTTCAATTGAATTTTATTTCATATCTTTGTGAGTTTGGTTGTCATCAATTACCAAAAGGGAGAGATTGAAATCTCATGTTTGGTTTTGGAAATTGATGACACACTTGTTGGACTAATCCTTGCTCTAAGTGTATGACTTGAGATAGGATTAGATGGATGACAAGGAGCATGATGATCATGAACATGGACAATGTCGGTGGACTTGGTGGATCGTCAAGCTCGGTGATCGGGCTTGAGAGGAACGGGGAGATCAAGGCAAAGGTATCTTGATAGGGTTTTTTTCCTTTTCGGTGATCAAGACACGATAGAGCGTGTGATCACATTATAGGATAGATAGCCGACTATCAAGAGGGAATGCCGCGACAATCCTTTGGTGAAGTCCTTCTAGGTCCAATTGACTTGCATATTGCATTTAGGACAATGAGAGCACTAACTTTAATCTTGCCTAACTTATCGATGTGCTAACATTGGTGATAACGTGGTCATCTTGACGTGTTGGCAACCCTTGGCAAGAGGCGAAGCAAGGTTGAAGCAAAAGAGCAAAGAAAAGATGAAGATATGCTAGTTTCAAGGCGGCCGGACGCGACGGAGAAGTGGACGGGCACCGACCGGTGGCTCCGGTCGGTGCGTGCCCGCGTAGAGCCCCGGTGCGTGAATCGGCCGGACGCACGACCGAATTTGGACCGGATGCTTCCGGTCTTTCGGCCGACCCCGCGGCCGGACGCGTGGAGGAAGCCGTCACCGTGGGCCCGATGCTTGTCGGTAGTGACCGGAAGCATCGACCGGACGCTTGACCGGACGGCTGGTGGTTCCGGTCGGTGCGTCCGGTCACCCCGAAGAGAGCCCATTTTGAAGACCAACGGCTCTATCTCGTGAGTGGGGCTATATATATTGGATTGGCCGGTTCCTAGCCCTCTCTCTTGCACATTTGAAGCTTCCAACTTGCTATTGAGCTTGTGATACTTCTCTCCACTCATCTCTCCATCCATAACTCGAATTCTTGGTGAGATTGAGAGTGATAGAAGTGTATTGCATCATCGGTTGCATCTAGAGGCACTTTATCCTTGGAGAAGCCGCGGGATTCTTGTTTTCTTGGGAATTTGTCCGGTTCCCTAGCGGCTTGGAGCAAGAGGCGGTGTTGAGCTCAAGTGGAGCTTGTTTGAGGCCACACCGGTGGTGATTGTGAGGGGTCGTTCCTTACCCCGCGGGAGATTCGCGAAAGGAGCACTAATGGATTGCTCGTGGCTTGTTGGACCCTTTCTTGTGATCGTTTGCTTGAGCTCCCATAGGGGATTTGGCACCGGCCATTAAGCTTAGCATACGTCAAGTGAGTGTGTCGCCACAACGGGGACTTAGCGTGCCGGCAAGCACGTGAACCTCGGTGAAAAATCATCGTGTCAATTGTTCTTGCTCGTTGGAGATTTCTCATTGTACACGGTGATTGGCATCATCCTCTACACTCCACGGTGGTATTGTATTCTAGCTCCTTTGCATTACTTTTGCTAGTATACTTGTGTAGCTTGTGTAGCGTAGTATCTCTTGCTAGTCTTGTTTAGCTCCTAGTGGTAATTCTAGTTAGTGTATCTTGTTCACCTAGGAGTAAATTAGAGACATAGCCTTTGTGTGGTTTAGAGACAATAGAATTGAATTGTGGCTTGCTTAGCTAATTGAAGCATTGCTTCTTTGCTACGCCATCTTGTTGTCTAACCCGGGTGCTTAGTGTTGTTACAAGAATTTTTTAATAGGCTATTCACCCCCCCCCCTCTAGCCGTTAGGACCTTTCAGCCTTCCCTCTCTCACTCTCCCTTAGAACTAAGAAGGAGAAAGAAGAAGAATAAGAGTGGAGTGGGAACTTCTTCCTCTCTTCTACATTGTGGCTCTTCCTTGTGTTGTGTGGAATTGGTGTGTGACTCCAATTGAGGTGTGTTAAGAGAGGAAGAGAGGGAGACTACTTATACACTTGGAGGAGGAGCCTAAGTGCTAAATTACACCAAAACCGACCTTGTACGCCTTCCTAATTAGACCAAACCGACCATCCCACGTCGGTAACACCCAGAAGGCAGGTTAATGAACCGCCTCCCCGAGGTTGGGCCGAAACCGCCTCAGGGAGGGTGCGGCCGCACCTTGGGGTGCGCTAGCGCCCCCGGGCTCGGCTTTGGCTCGAGTCTCGGTGGGTCAAGCGCCCTTCGTCTTGAAAAGTTGTGGGCGAAAGCAAGGCTTGTGTTTTGTAATAATGCGCTTTCCCGGATGGCGTATTTTAGCTTGAGTTTTTCACTTTGCTTTTATTATAAACCCCGCAAAATAAATTACTAGACACTACAAGTGGAATTTTATTAGTGATAAATGTATACGAGCATGGTAAAGATTATTTTTACTCCCTTTTTGGTAGAATGTTGACGCTAAAAATATGTAGTTGGTTACCATCAACCGGTGGCTCAAGCAAGCTTGTGAGCGGTTTTGGGTGGTTCACCGCGACGGAATGTCGAAGAATCAACCCGTAGAGAGCACTTAGTTCTTGCGAGGACTAAGGGGAGCGATACTCTTGAGAGAGTGCTCCAACGAGGATTAGGGGGTGTGGCGACACCTCGATACCTGAAAACATCGCCCGTGTTCCTTCCTCTCTTTACTTTCCGCAATTCTATTTCATGTCTTTACATTCTTAGAATTGCCATGCTAGAGTAGGATTGGAACCTAGGGTGCAAAACTTTGTGCGGTAGTTGTTAGAAACATACTTAGGCACAAAGAGGGTGAATATGGGCTAGTAGGTTGTTTATTTGAGTTAAATTTTTTAGATTAGCCCAATTCAAACCCCCTCTTGGGCATCTCGATCCTTTCAAACACTCCTACCTGATTCGTTTTCAAAAGCCATACTTGTTTTTGAAACTAAATTGTCTAAAAGTTGATTCGTTTCAAAAAGAGAGTGTTTTTTGAAACTAAATTGTCACGAGAGTTGATCAGCCGAGTGTCCCTCTAAATCATGAATTTGGGCCTATTTGGAATGTGCCTAAAGCCCACGTAACGATGACCTAAGCTCCTCCCCGGGTCCGAGGCCTAGGCCCGACAATCGCTCACCGAGTTTAAGCGGCGACATGGTCACACACACCACTTGTGTGCCACGTAACGATGACTAATTTTGGTTGATTAAATAGTATTACGCGGAGAGAGAATAGTCCGAAATAAGATAAGCCAAGACAGTTTTAACACGACGATAGTATGTCCGAGTAACCATGCAAGGAAAATGGCAGATTCCTTTGATGAGACTACCTTCAAGGATTCGACTTACTTTGAGAGGATCCCAAGCAGCGAGACATACCGATTAATGCACAAGCCGCCGTTGTCTTGTTTCCTCTCGAGTTTTAGAGCAAGCGCAAATGCGATGTTGACCAACAGGGGCCGAAATAAACTCCACCGTGGATTATAATAAATGCGGCAGCAGGAGCTTTTAACACATGCAGCTAATGGGAAGCTAGCGCAGCAGCAGAGAGCAGCAAAAATGGGCGCGCATCCGCCCGCTTCAGGTCGGCGTTTTTGCCGCACGCCGACTTTACACTCTCTCTCTTTGCCGGCTCGGATTCAAGCCGGCCTTGCAGCCTATCTATAATACTCGCTCTTAGATGAATGGCTCAATCTCAATTGTCTCGATGGGCAGAAAGGAATAACTGAACTGACCGAAACAAACGCCCATGTACGTGCTCGCAATGATGGGACGCATGACATAATTTGCACCTGACGACATGCGCCGAGGTTCAGAGGTAGTTCATGCCGGTGGATCAGGGTCGGGTGCCTGAAAGCTGAAACTGGTGAGAGTGTCATCATCGCCGGCCGCGGGCGCGTGCGTTGTGCAGGTGCAGCTGAGCTGAAACTAAAACTGTAACCCTGGAAGAACGAATGGCAGACAACCATAAAGCCCGCAACTAACCACCACCATCCCATGAAAAGTCGTATTCGTATTGTTCCACATGCAACAGCGGAGGATGAAAGCGATGGGGACCAAATCCGTGCGGCAAGGCAACCAAGAGTGCTACGGACGAAACCGTAGCAGCGGTAGTTAGTTCCCAACCACCCACCACTATGCACATCACGGTGACAATGCACGCCAGAGTCGTCGGTCCATATCGTAAAAACCGTTTTGTGCTAACGATCGACCATCCTAATCAGAGAGAGCACCAACATCAGTTGCTAATCTCCAGCTTTATCTGTGACAGCGGACGGACAGGCTCCTTTTTTGTTTCGAAACCCAAACAGACCCCCAACGGTCCTATGCGACGCGGTGTCGGTGACTGAGCTTTCGTTCCATTGCCCCTCGCTTTTGCCGAACTGTGCTTTGGTCCCTGCTGGCCAATGGGCTCACTCCTCCGTGCTCAGCTGTCAGTAAAGCTAATCCACTAGCCTACTTGTACTATCCAATTGGCGAACACGGAGAAGGAAAGCGGATTCTTCTCTTTCTCAAACTAACGGCACTATCACCGGCTGCGGCGTTTATCGCTGACCATTTCGTAATCATGCCACCCGGCAAGTGTGGGATTGGTTGAGTATCTAGTCGCTAATCCCAGCTGTCATCGATTATTTTATTATGGTTGGGCACATGAACAACAAGTATATATATTTTCTGCATAAAAATATTCGGGGAAAGAGCAAAATACAGTTCTTCCCAGCGGCCTTGCTGGAGGGCACAGCTGCGGGCGGTTGATTGTTACGTAAAATATTCATGTGTGACGAGGAAGGGGAAATCGGCTGCGTGACTGAGGGTTTGGAACATATTGAATGCGCCACCGCCCATGGTGCTGCCCCCGGGAGAGAATCAATGGCAGGACGAAAGAAGCAGCAAGGACGACGAAGCGAGCGAAGGATCAGGGAACGGAGGAACGGAGGATAGATGCCCCGAAATCGCGTCCTGCTGTCCTTGCGATATGATATTCTCCATTACGCGGATGTCGTTTGGTGGCCCGGCCAATAAACACGCAATTATTCTCCATCCCAACAGCATTGCCAATTGCCATACAAGTTGCAGGTACTAGGCTAGCTCAAATGAGCTGAAGCGGCTGTAGAAGGAGCCCAGTTTATGTTATCACTAGACTAGAGGGAGAAGGTTAGCTGAGGCAGGTATTGTTTTTTCATATCAGTGGAAACCAAATCAAAGACCCAATTACAGACAATCCTTTTTTTTAAAAAAAAAAAACAAAAGTTGTTATGATCTAAAGATATGTTTGCAAAACCATTGGGATTTCATTTCATACTACAACAACATAACTTGTTGACCTCGAGTCGAGAGGAAAGAAATGGAAAAGAAATAGTCCAAGAATTGTTCATCTATTCTTCTGCCCGTTTCGAAATTCCTCGATATTAGGAAAAAAAAAAAAAAACTCTAGTTGACCTCACTTCCTCCGAGGCACCATCTATGGCTGATGCCCGGCAAGGACCCGGCAGGGCCGGCACCGAAGCAAAATTGGCAGGCACGCAAGCAGGGCAAGCAACTGGGCAAGGTCTAGAAGAATTGCAAGTTGCAACAGACAAAGCAAAAGAATCGCTACGCTAGCATTATTATACTGTGAGAATAAAATAAGGAAGAATGAAATCATGGAGCTGGTTGTTGCGACTCGGATCCGTGGCCTAGCTTACAATCACAATCATGACACATAAAGAAAATTCACAGGGAAATTAAATCATCATCATCATCAGTTTGTAGTTTATACACCAGTTGTTCACAAACCATGGAATTTACAGGACCAGAGCGAGCAAGAGAAAGAGAGAGGCGAATCCGGCTGGAATCGCGTGGGCGCCAACCCACTTCCCAATTAGAAGCACCACAACCACCACCACCAATCATTCTCGTTAAAATCAAACAACAACAAGCAATATGTAGCATACAGGTACTAATAATGGATCGATTAATTAAAGGCGCAAAGAGGGAAACGAACGATTTTTCGTTTTTTTTTTTCTTCTGTCTGATGAACAATCAACAAGGGCGTGGGATGAACGGACATGAACCTCCTCTTCCTCTCGCTCGTTCGCTGGACACTGGCGGCGGCGAGATGAATCAGCCGCGGCAGCGCGTGATAGCGGAGCACCCGCGCGAGTAGGGGTTGGCCTGCCCACCGGGTCGGCAGTTGTAGTAGGAGGCGCCCCGGACGGAGCACGGCACGTTGTCCCTGCGCAGCGCGCCGTAGCTGAGGTAGCCGCCGCTGCCCTGCAGCACCCGGCGCGCCACGGAGTCGCCGGCGCCGGAGAAGCCGAACTCCTCGTCCTCCCCCCACCATCGCGCCGAGGTCCCAGCCCAGAGACGCCGTCGCCCCCGGCACGTCGCCCGAGGACGCGCGGGGCCAGCGTTGCCGCCGTCAGCGCCAGGAGGAGCATGAGGAGCGGGACAAGGAGCGGCCTCGCCATCGGCGGTGGTGGTGGATGGGGAATGGGGAGCGGGGCAGGGGGGGAGGGGAAAGGGGGTTGTGCTTCTGCTCTGCTTTTGCGCGTGTGGTGTGGGGTGGGGTGGGTTTGGTGTGTTCTGCTCTGCTCTGGTTGCTGCTGCGGCTATGGCGAAGGGTGGTGGGTGTTTCTCTCTCTCTGGGGTTACCTTCGCTTCGCTGGGCTTCCCGTGGTTGGGTTTATAGAGGAGAGAGAAAGGAGGGAGGTGGAATGGAATGCGGGAATGCGCGTGACCTGCTGCGGTCGGCGCGGCCTGCGTGTGCCGGGTTTCCGTTACAAGAGTAGGCTCACTGTGTTGCCATGGCGTTCCGCGCCGTACGGTGACTCAAGCCTTGTTTATAGATTGCTAAAAACTAGCAAAAGTAATCGTTCCAACTCCTATAAGACTCCCCGTAGAAGACTTTCGTTTGTTTGTGGTAAATATTATCCAATTATGAATTAACCAGCCAAAAGATTCGCCTCGTGATGCATAAATGTAATCGTGTGATTGATTATTTTTTTTTACCTACATTTTATATTCTCGAATACGCCTTTTAATATATTTAATGTGAAGTGATGAGAGAGTAGAGTGGAAAAAGTTTTAGTTAAAATTTTGGCCATCTAAACAAGGCCTCACATTAACAACGCCAACGGCTACAAGTTACTACTGCTGTTGTGGTACGACCATGACCCCGTATGGGAGTAAGTGGCGAGTAGCTGGCATGCATGGCACCATGTGCCGCGTCGACGACGACTTGCATTCACCAGGCAAAGTCAATTCGCACAATATCCTTTCCTGGCTTCCTCTGATGGTGTACGCCAGCTGCGCTGCGTGCCTACTCTGGTTGCTCATCTCTCCAACCTTGGTTTTCCCTTGTCCTTATTTCCATGACATTGTGTTCTAATTCCCTCCATTGCCATTGGGCGTCGTCTTCCAACAATCCAAAGATGAAAATTAAAATATATTTTGTACCATATCTAAATGCAGAACTATATACTCCATCTATCCCTCAATAAATACATTTCTTTGGAGTTGTCTTAAGTCAAATGTTTTAAACTTAAACCATTTTTAAGGAAAACCTATTAAGGATTATGGTATCAAATTAGTATTATAGATATATCATAAAATATATTTTCATCATGTGCTTATTTTATATCATAGATATTGTTAATTTTTCTATAAAGTCGGTAACACATCAAATATAGAGCTAGATCATTTCTACGTAGAGGGCAAGTTCTAAAAATCGGGAATCGGCAAGCGCTGGGATACCCACACTGGACCGTGTGCCTCCAACGATGAGCGATATCGGGCGAAGAAGAAGGAGAGAGGATGACCTACAAACAAGACGGTAGTAGATTGATTTGTCGATTGGATGTAGATGAGATCAAATCCCCATGAACCTCTCATTATATAGAGGAGAGTGGTCTTATCTTTTAGGAAACAATCTAGATACGTTTCCAATCACCAAAATTACCCAAAACCCGATTTACTTCGAGAATAAGTCGGTTTCCAGGCATAGACGGCTTAGCTGTCTTGGATGCCGTCTAAGCCGTGTCCATATGGGCAGCTGGCTTAGCTGCCAGCCTAGCCGGCCTAGCAGGAGGCAGGCAGCTTAGCTGCTAGCTTACCCGTGTGGAAAGTGGCAGGCGGCCTAGCCGGCTGGCATAACAGCTAAGCTGTCCAGTCAGTTTGCGTGGCTCGCTGTCTTCTTCCTTGCTTCTCTTGATCTTATAGCGACGCCACTTGCCATATATATGTTATGGCATACTCCCCTCCGTCTCAAAATAAACGACGGCGTTTTGGGTTTTACAAGTTTGACTCGATTTGTAGAAAAATACGTAGAAGATTTAAATCTCTAAATAAATTTGTTAAAGAACTAGATCAAAAAAATCTTTCCAATGATACTAATTATGTAATATAAATATTAATCCTATTTTAATATATAATTACCGCAGATGTTTTTCGGGAAGCGAAAAACGCCGTTTATTTTTGGGGACGGAGGGAGCAGGACTTGCCGGCCACGTTGATACGTCGAATCCTCTGCTGGGTTCTTTTTGCTTGCTTCTCCGTTTGTAGAAATCAAACGTATCACACTTGGACTCCTGTCAAGCTGGCCCGCGCAGAAACGTATGCCGCACGTACAACTTGTCACATCTCACGTACATGAAACAAGCAAGCATGTTGCTCCTGCTTATATGTGGCTTTGCTCCTGGATGTGAATAACGGGTACAGTACTGCTTTCATCTTCCTAATGCACATGGACTCGACGTGCTCCTAGGTCGGTGAGCTTGCTCGGAATGCACGAAGTGGTCGGCGATGGTCGGCAAACTGTATGGAGCGGTCAGGCAGCCGCCGAGGAGGCCGCCAAGCTGTCATCTATGACACTTCAATTCTCTTTGGACATTTTTTGCGTGTCAACATATGCCCCCCCGTTTTCAGGCGAGGGTACACTAACCTGAAAACAAAGATAAGAAAAACCGACCAACACCGAATGTCCATCATATCGGTTGCCCAGCTTACTAAGGGCTTTTATATTAAATATCGGCTATTTTATTCTAAGGGCTTATGTACGATCGCCATGGTTTTGAAAATACCAGGCTTTTGCCAAACACTTGATACTCGTGCCTTCCTGGAGCATTCCCGCTAAATGCTCTTGTGAGATCATTGTCTTGCATGTTTTAGCAAATATGATTTTTGAAACATCACTTCAACCATCCTTTTTTTCTTCAGTGTTCTTCTTGATGAGTCTGATCAAAGCTGATTGCTCTTTTGCTGAATTTTTATTTTGGTATTCGGATTCCGATAAGCAAGCATTGTCGTTAATTGTAGAGTTTTGGATCCTGCAAAACAAAAGAATTCGCCATGGCTTGGCCGGCTAGTCGCTGCCAACTTGCTTGACCGAATGTAACATTCGGCTGAGCCACTTTACTCTCCAACCTGGCTAGGCCATTTTATCAATTTCCAGCTACCAGACTTGACTTGAATACAGCCCCTCTTCTGTGTTCCCTGGGCGTTCATGGGGGGAATCATCGCGGTGGGGGAAAAACAGCCAAGCCGGATGTCCATCGGAAGCTAATTAAGCTGACGAAACTCTCTTTAAAATCCTTGAGACACATCCATGTTGCTCTCAGCCGATTAATACAGTCAGATGTATGTGTAACTTATCGGTCGATGCATGCACGTACATAGTTTATCAGCTGATGCATGTGAATACCATATATATCTTCTTCTTGCCCCTGGCCTTCAAGTCATCAAAGTAAAATCCCATAGGAGCTTTTCAATAGCACGATGGTTGCAAGCATTCATCGGCTATGTTGCTGTGAATCGGCTTGGCCGACAGGTTCAGTTGGCTAAGTCAATTTTGCACGTCCCGCATAAAAAAAACAATTAGTATTTTTATGAAGTCTCTCAAATAGCACGATGCATGCATCAGCTATTTATACTAAGGGCGATAACAAAGTATCGCCAAAAAGAATTCATCCACACGAATGAGCATATTTAAAATATTTATTTCGCTCTTGATCATTGATGAGCGTAATAATTTGGCAACCCTCCATAATATAAAGACCCGTAGCAAGGATCAACATAAGAATATGAGGGAAAACCATACATACCATGAGATGAATTCCACATATGCACATGCAGAGAAAATGGATAATGCCATGACCAATGATTTTGATGGTTTGGTGCAAAACCTCCAACTTGGCAATTGCGTCTTGCATCTTTTCCTTCTATTCTTTGTTTGTAATGCACCGCGCCCTGATCACCATCCTTTTGGTCTTTAATGCTTCTTTTTGGAACCCATGCTAGGCCCCTTTCTTTTAGCTTCTCTGCGGCTGAGCTTCTGCAATTCTTGTTCCGGCACCTTGGTAAACCGATTGAGCATATCGGTTTTACCTTTGTTTTGGACAGCGGGAATTCTTTTTTTTTTTTTATTTTTAGGCACTTTTATCTTCTTTTGTTCAGATTTAGTACCTACAACATTAATAAAGGAATTTTCAATTCGTCTACCATCAATAGCCGATCTTTCAGCCATGTAATCGACTTTTCAATGGTAACGCCAGATCTGAATTCTCCGTTTTTTCGATCCATCAAACTTCACGCGGTTAAACTTGCTTTACCACCTTCCCTTTTGGCAGGCGCGGCTCCGGACCGATTTTGATCAAATCGGTCTTTGTAAGATGATGACTCTTTCAAGCGTTTTTGGAGATGCATACTCCACATGTTGTGGCTCAAAATATGATGGAACATACGCCTTCCTTTGCCAATGTTGTTTTGGAGGTTTATGCTTTGGAGGCAACTTTGATGCTTGGGTTTTTTTAATCGATTTGCTTCCCTATCTTTACATATTTAGCTAGAAGCTCCTCGAAGCTAACCTTCGGTCTTCTATTGCCTTTTTTCTTATCATGCTCCTTGCCTCCACTAGCTTTATGAGCATCCTCCTTTCCTTCATGAACATGCTCCAAAGAAGGACCTCCAACCGATTCTCCTTGTTCAATGGAACTAATCGGCTTTTGGTAGAGATGGAGAGATTTTATTTGCCCCCGGTGTCTTCTAACATTGAGCAACATTGCTATCCTTTGAAATATCTTCAACTTGAAATTTGTGGGTAACAACTCTGTCTTTGCTTGAGGGTTCTCCATCTCTCTCTTGGGCATTGGAGCATCGAGCTTCAAGTGAATCGGTTAATGCAAGCCGATTCAAAAACCTGTTTGCCATCAAGACCGATTGAATCTAATCGGTCCACTTGTTGAGCTTTAGAAAACTTCAATCGGTCACTATCAATGTCCGATTGGATCTCATGATGAAACATATTGCAACTATGAGTATTATGATCATGTGAATTATACCACTTGCAATATGTAAACTCTTCCAAGTTATGAGTTGATGGCAAAGCATTGTGATCAATAATCCTAATAAATTTATTTTTCAAGAACATGTCAAAAGACATGATCACAATGGATCGAATCAAAGGTGAGCATTAAATTTGTAAGCCGAATTTTCTTATCGATCGGCTTCAATGCTTGGCAAGCTTAAGAGATTAAATTTGACATCAATCCATTCGGCTACACCTTTATAATCATCTTTCATGCCGTAATTAAATGTAGAACAAACATCGGCATGAGCAATATTCTTTCAATCTTAGCCCCGAATCATAAAACCCAAAGTAATTGCAAAACTTATATTTCATTCGGGACCAAGTATGAATTGATCTTAAACAAAAATAAAGCTACCCATATAGATGTATAATTCAAAAGCAAACATCGGGGAAAGCTTAATATTGTCATCGGCCTCCCAATAGGAAACATGTAGGCCGATGCAATCTCGCACCTTAGTGACGAAGGATGTAGCAACCAAGGTTACGCTCGCTCGATGGTCGCTCATCGCTAGCAATACTCTCGGATGGAATCTGGCGTGCCCTCTCCAACGCCAATGATCTCCTCCGGGCTCTTCCGGGACCTCGATGCTTACCCCCCGTGGTAATGGTGACGACGGTTCCCGAAATACCTATGGACACATTAGAAACCACAAGAACCGGCTTAGCCGATTTAAGTCGGCATGACCGATTTGGGCAGTCTTACGATGGTAATTTCTCCGGCCGGCTCAGTCCGCCTCATTATCCGGCTTCGGTCGCACGTCTCATCCGGCTTTCGGTCGCTTGTCCATTCATCCATTTCGGTGCTGCTCAACCAGCTGGCCAGAGGGGGTAGCTTAGCCGCCTCTCGATTCCTCCAACACACGCTTGGTGAGTCGCCTTCAAGGCGGCCGAAGCTGTCTCTAATGGTGAGGCCGGCCCGGCGGCTTGTATGGCCGGCTTATTTCGCCTTCATGGCACGCAAGACGGAGGGAATCGGCTCGGCACGTCGCGAAACCGACGTAGCGATTTTGGTGCCCCGTCGGTTTAGCTACCTCACGAGGTCAACTTAGCCATCTCAAGCGAGAGTAGTTGGGTTAGCCCACTTAATTGGTTCCTTTATATCAAAGCATGATTGTGAGTTTCACTAGCATACGCTCTCCTTTGGTGAAGATCTTGACACATTAATGAGCGAGGAACCAATACTCCATATTTATGTGTGTCTTTGCACTTTTTTTCTTATGAATAGCTTGACCGATTTGAGTAATTGGTCTTGCTGATTTTTTTTCTGCTCACTAGTTCTAAGAATTGATTCCAGCAATCCCTTTTGGATGATGACACTAGTGGTTGACCTCTCGCTTATGAATGGCACTTTGGGTTTGCCCCCGAACCTAGAAGACTTGATAGTGATCTTGAGGCTTTCCGCGATTATCATTAGATTTTTGTAGCACCACCTCACGATCCGGGAATTGATTTTCTTCTTAGGCTCTCTAGGCTCGCCCGATTATGACATTTTTTCCAATAGCGGAATCGGCTTGCCCCGGACGAATTAAGATGGCCGGATTATTTTTCTCTAGAATTTCAGCCATCGAAGGTGTCTTCCCGCAAGGTAAAGAATGTGTATCTTCTCCTAAACTGACCTTATCGGTTTTGAGGCGCCGGAAGAGACCAATTTAGCTTGATTATGAGAAGCAATCGGTTTATCCGACCGACAAGTCGGTTTGACCGATTCAACATGGGTGTGAGGAGTACCATGTTTTACGATGTTCCCCACACTTTTCTCAAGAAGAGACTTGCCTTTTGATAATCAACTAGCCATCCCGCCTCAACCATTGTCCTAATATTGATTGGCTTTTTTTCGTGTTTTTCCGAAGAATTCATAGAACAACTTCTCTAGAATAGACCATGACAAAGCGTAATTTTGGGTAAAGATGTAAACCATGCAAAGGCAATACGGTGAGAGATAACGGAAAATTCGTATTTTCATGTAGTCTTCTTTCTTGCGTAACCCAATTGTGAGAGATATGCATCAATATGCTCCTTGGCGAGTCATACCACTTTCTCCACAAAACATATGAAATTTAGGCACCCGCCAACCATTAGGATATTCCAAGTAATCATAATATAGCAATCATAATATAGCATATAAGGTCCGCGGATATGCGGGCACTCTCCATTTAGAAGATCCGTGTGGATTTTCTCGCATGACTCGATTGTTGATTAGCAAAGTTTGCTTTGAGGAAGTCAAATACGGCTGAATGATAATCAACATCTTCCCTCGTATCTTGTTGATTTTCATTAATTGGCTAGAATTAAATAAAGCCGAATTACGAGAATAATCACTATCATAGGTATTTGAATTTTTATCGATTCGGCTATGGTTATTATTAATAATATCGCGAAGTCGAATCATGAGCATCAATACCGCATAAGATGTTGATTTTGGAGAGCAATTTATTTTTGTCATGCATCGGCATGTCACGCTAGAACTTATAGCCGATGAGCGTATATGTGACATGTTGCTAGAAGAAGTAGAATTCAATAAATTTTCAGCATGCATCGACTCTTTATCATGATATACATAATTATGACTTGAAGGAAAATTATCAACGTAAGTAGCCGATGAAACATATCTAGTACTATGATAACTAGTAACATCATCATGAGAAGAATTAACGGTATTTGCAAATGAATTATTATAATCATGTAATTTATTTTTCCGGCTGCACCTTGGGGCGCTTATTTAAAAGTAATATTTGGTGTGGAGTAAACCGTCGCCGTGTGGCGCCCACGGTAGCAAAATTATTTTCGATCGTTTGATCCTAGCTTTGACGGGTCGATTTTGTTCTTGCTAATGTTTTGACCCAAATATATACCGTCCCTGGTAAAAAAAAAAAAAAGAACCTTCCGTTCAACCTTCTCTCGCGTCTCCTCGATCGTCTCTCCCCGACGACGGACGGCGTATGGCCGCCGTCCTCCTCCTCCCTCCCCCCAAGGCGCCCTCCTCTTCCCCTCTCTCTCCCCGTGTGCCCTCCTCCTCGCCTCTCCCAATCTCTCCGCCGCTCCCTCTCATTGCGTCCATGGGGACGGGGGGTACCGCCAGTGGGGGAAGGGCAAAGGGCTGTGGCTACCCTCCTCCCCTCCACACCGGAAGCGGCCGGCGTGGAGCCGCTTCCCTCGGCTGCGCCGCTCCCTCTCCTCCGTGTGTTGTCCGTGCTCTACAGAAAACCCTAGGTACGTCTTAGCTTGTGCCCTTGAGTTGCGCTTTGTCCTTTTTACATGAACGAAGGGCACCGGATATATATGTTATGTCTAATCTATTCTTCCATGGTTTCATCCATTTGCTTCTTAGTTCCTTTTACTTCATTTTGTGCGTAGACAATGGGATTGCGGTCATTGTTGATGAATTTCCTTAACACCACTACCAATCCACCAAGCAAAGAAGATGGTGGTATGTCCGCTTCTTTTGAGTCTTATCAAGGTTAGTCAACATATGGATTCCTTGTTATGGAGCCACATTTGGAGACCTTATTATATTACTCAATGTAGGCTAAACCGAGGTGCTCTTTATTTTCAAAGACCATCTTGGGACAATATATTTGAGAAAGATGAAATGGCCGCAAAATTACTGTGTTTGCCTTCTTATATGTCAAATTTCCGTTGCTTGCCACACCTAAAATTGCTCATGAATTACCTATTTAGGTATTTTGATTTTGACTATTGTTCCTATGTTTGTCATGCAAGAGGCAATAAGATTTATAGAGTTGAATCCCCGCCTTCTAAATGCCATGTTCCTATAATTGTTTGCCTTAGGATTTAGTCCGTGCACTAACACAATTTTAATTTTACGTTTTTTAGCTTAATATTGGATTTAAATTTTAAACACGCCAACCACTTTTTCTATATGCATAACAGGTTCTGAGACTTCACAATAATATGGTCGCTTCTTTCCTTCGTACCTTGTGTAATTGGGTCCTTGATTTGGTTGTGCGCATGAGATATTTTTTTAGTCAACTACCAATGGGTTGTTGCCTCTTGTGTGGACCAACGCAAATTTGTCTATTCTCAGAGAACCCAGCTCGATTTTGATCCAATAGTGACTTAAGTTGTACAGGGTTGGTTTGTTATTGTTCATGCAGATTCGAAGTTTTTCTAACTGTACCGTTGTCTAGAGGCTATCTTGATGAAAATTGGATTTGTAGAAACTTTTATTTTAGTAGTATGGCAGAGATGCATCCCACGCTAACTAATTAATTTCTGATTTCCAATTATCACAACAAGTATTATATAGGTCAACTATTGTTCCTTGGAATAGCCATCCTCTTAGCCGTAAATTTTGCCATGCTTTCCAAGTTGCATTAGTGGTTAACACTCAAACATGAGTAGTGTCTCACCGAAATCGAAATGCGAGACTTTGAAAGTCTGAACTCGAAGCTATTCTATTCCTAGCCGTGAGAGATTTAGATTAAAATTTTTAATTTTAATGCCTTCATGAACTAGCTTTTGTCTTATGCCTTTGTGTGTGTGTGGTCTAATAGAAATGATAATAAGATTCCACGTTGCTATTATCTTGATAGGATACGTTGTCCTTTGCTTTTGGCAAAAGGAACCACATTCTTTGTTGGCCTCTGCTTTTCCTTCTTTCTTAAAATATTTCTATACCAAAATTCTTGGTGCTTGAGCCATGCTTGCTTGCTACGTTCTTGATTTCGGGGTAGCGGGACATAATTTTTTTTAGTAATCTAGGCATTCTAAATGTAGTTACGTGTTCTTGTTTTTTTTTATTGTCTCATGGGGCCTACCGATCGTAATACTTGATGTTTAGTTATCATCAAGACGGACAATAGGAAAAAAAGATGTTACTAGCCTACGACAAGGCTAAAGAAGGGAGCTCGACCATTTTCGAACATATGGTTCTGGCTGGCGGGTATGAGGATCTATGCTCATGCCCTCTTGCACTCTCTCGATAATTTGATCATGTTGCTTTCCTAACTATGGTTATCATACAGAGGCATATGTGAGATTTATTCCATCAATGTTCCCTACCTACCAATAAAATTATTTAGCTTCTGTTCTACCATGGCACACCATGTCTTTGTGATATCGCCTTTTAGTAAATGTCTATAACGCTACATTCTCCTCAACACCTCACCCAATTTTGAGCTACTTAATCCTCTGTTACAAGGTCATGGTCATGCCCCAAATAAGCAAAAGTAGGTTAATCCTCTACATCTAGGGAAAATAGTCTTAGCGGGTAAGGTATGCTCATGGTAATTAAAGAAAGGAATTGAAACACAATAAGGCTATCATCCCGGCGGGTGAACTCACGCCCCAATACATTTCCTCATGGCTTCACTCAAATTGGAGAGAACGGATGCAAATGTTTCTTGCTTGTATGTTTTAGAGAATTGGTCTTTCCAATTTTTATTCTCAGTTAATGCGCATTTAGAGAATTTTTATTCTCTAGCAAGGTTTCATTTTATTTTATAAGTATGTAGCATTTCTACGCCGTGTCGACATCTGATTTCATTTTTATCATTGATTTGGTTCTCAAACTTTCTTTCCTTTCACATTAATATATGTACATTCCTAACTCATTTTACGTTAAAAATTTTTGTTCCTATGAAGGTAAAGGCTACCATCTAAATTCATATTTCTCGCATATGGTTCACTCTTAACAGTAAATATGGGATCAGATGGATTGCATTTTAGAAAAAAAATAGAACCTTTGTACTTCTCCATGGTATCTAATGTACTTACTATCTCCTCCTTTCTTGCTTGCAGGTCTACACTCATGAATAGTCGGTGGAAGAAGAGCGGCGGATCTCCCACACTGGCTCTGTTTCCCTCTTACATTGGTACTTGCATCTTCATTTCTTTTTTGTCCTTCCCGGTTACCAAGGTCATCCAAATATGGTATTTGAGTGTGTATATATATGTTCCAGATTATGGTATAGTCAGGATCATATGCCCCTTTTTGAATTTAGTACCTACTCTATTTTTATATATAAACCGGTCAGTGGTCAGTGGTCACGACCGCTTAGAGTTGCAATTTCAATGGATCTAAAAGTTCAAACCGGCGGTTTAGAGTTACAATTTCGATGGGTTTGAAAGTTCCGAAAGTGGTCACCGACCGCTAGAGTTGCAATTTCAATGGGTTGAATATTCCTGCACTTGAATGCCGGGTTGCTTATACCTCTCTTATTTTCCCCATCCTTTGTAAAATCCTCGTGATGCACATTTCTAAGTCCAATTAGTTATCTTGAGTTGTTATTCAAAAGGTTCAGTTTTATCCATTCTTAGGGAAAATAAATTTATCATAGTGCTTACGCTATTACTTTTTTTAGAAGTATACTTATTCAAGGTTTGATTTGCGATTATGGCAAAGTGTGATCATCCAAACACAACGCACCGCACCAAGGTAAATTTTGCCTCCAACAGATCGACGGGCCGATAAACATGCTGCCAAAAAGTGAATTATATATCATACATTTTTTTATGGTTTATAGATAAAGGATTTGTCATTTGTGCTCCCCCTTTTGTTGTAGGTGTTCTCTACCGGACCCATAGGTACGACGCTTACATACTTGAAGTACCTTGACACATTGAGAGTGTCGGAAGATGTGCCATTAGTGTCAATTTGAAAGTTATTTTCCTTGTTCTTTTTTGTTCTTTTTGATTTGGATCATTGCCTTTGTAGCCTTTTTTCGCTTGGCCTTTGAGATGTTACGTTCTGTTAAGCTATGCACGTTTAGACTTTTTATTTTATACTTACATGTCATAGTCGGGTATAGCTCCATTCGTAAATAGAAACCTGTTATTTATTCTCGAAGACCAATATTGCAGTGATATATGTTCAAATCAATTTGCAGTATAGATAAAGGAAGAAAGGAAATGATTGTTGCTGTAAGTTCTAGTCTGAAAGCTCCCGAACCTGTAGCTGAGCTAGGGTCATCTTTACATGTCTCGAATTTAACTATTACGATCTGAACTTCGCTCGCATTGCTTCTTTTTTTTTGTCTTTACAGTGTCTGAATTTAACCATCTTGATCTGAATTTCTGTGAATGCATTGCGCCTCGGGGGTACCGGGACTGGTCGGTGACTCCATGTCTCCTCGAAATATTTATTTTATGATGAAACATATTTGGAAACCAAGTATACTTTGTGTATTGAAAAAAAAAACTATAAAATGAAAATTGAAACCAAACATGATACTAGGAGGAGCCATTCATGTTCAGTTTTTTTACAGCTTCCTTCTCTAACCTTGCGATTACCGGGTGCCGTGGGGTTCTTCAGGGGTTCCTTGGTGGTTGTTGTGCTGCTGTTACCATGGTTAGAAGATTGGATTCAACACTGGAACATGTACGGTCATCGTAATCTTTTAGGATTACAGATTCTTCAATTTTCCTTTAGTCTCTCGTTCTCTCGAAATAGTAACAATAATAGTAATTTGAGTGGCTCATTTTTTTGGTTTTTCTTTGTCTCTGTTTTCGTAAATAGAAATATTAATTTGAGTAGCTCATTGTTTTTGTTTACTCATGAATTTGCTTGAATAACGTCCTCACCATACATGAGTTTTTAGATAACATTGATGTTCTATGGGTCACTTTTCTTATTTTAAGTTCAATTTTGTTTTCCTATGTTTTTAACCCAAAACTCTATATACATATCAACCAAAACAGTGATGTCGCCAAAATGTTGGTCTGCCATCACTAAGAAGCAAACCGTGCTTACTTGCAATAATATCTCATGCAAATAAAATGAAACTTTTATGCAGAATGTGGCTCTTTACTCATGGTGTGGTCATTCCGGTTGGAATATCTTCCCTTTTTTTCCCCCGCAAGTTGTGGTAATTTAATGTTACTTCCATCAGTCAGTAGTCCGTACTTCTATAGGTCTTTTAGACTCCCGTCCATTTCAATTTTTCTTGCAATGCAATAAATTCTATTTTTTTTATGGATGCAACTTTTGTCATTGGTTGATCTTATTTTTCGGCTCTTTCCTTTGTATCAGCTACCATATAGCATGTCCGGAATAAACTATCTCGCTCCCTTTGTTGCATATTTGTAGCCCTGTCAATAGAGATGGAAGAGATGGCAGCGTGGGCGGCGGATGCCAATGGATCATGTGGTCAAGGTGTCGGCAGGGGATGGTGAAATGGTGCCGGAAGGAACGGCGTCATCATCCACGGGTGACCAAAGCTCAAGGTTACTCTATAATATCTAAAAATCCCCGCTTCTTTTTCATCAGCCTTAAGTTTACACTTGCTTTTCTTCCTTTTTTCGACACAATTTTGTTATGCTACTTGCTCCTGCTCCATGATCCCCGTGATTGTTTGGCGGACATGCTATTTTCTATGAAAGGTGTGGGCTCAAGAAGTGACCAAGATCCGGACCAAATTTGTGAGCTCGATAAGTGGTTTATGTTGTTGTGTCTGGTGCTGTTTTTTTTTTTTTTTTTGGCATATAGACAAAGTGGAATGGATGGATTCAGATATTTTTGTAGAGATTTATAGGAAAGCTAAAATTACAGAGAGAAATAATATTTGATAATTAGACTTCAGTACAAGGACAAGTATGGGAATCCTTTGCATTACACATTGTTCAGAGTTGGTGCCAAGATTTGATCTCTTATTCCATTTTATACTGTGCATCTCTTTGATTTTTCTTCTTCGATATAGTGTATGTATGTTGACTCGGTCACCTTTCTCAGCTACCTAGCACAAGTTTTTTGTAATTTGTTGAATCTTTGCAGGAAGCATGGGACAGTAAAAGAGCTATGAATTCCTAGGAGGAAACCTATCATCGTTCCTTATGCCAAAAAATGTGCCAAAAGGTCCTGAAAGTGCACCCAAGGAACAAGATACACTGGTAGAAGAAGAGCTGCTCTGAACCATCTCGCCGCCATCTGCAGCCGCAGAGTTACCCCTTCTGTTCCGATCCGATGGACTCATTTGCACCAAAATCTTGCATGCACTTATGCTGTTACACTCTTTTATGTACGATTGTGTCGACCTAAACATCTACCTAGCCTCCTGTAATATTTAGATCATGTTTTCTGTAATATTTAGTTCATGTTTGTACATCTGGTATCTATGTTGCATCCGTATTGTAATATTTGCTTATGTCTGAACATTTGGTATTATAATATTTAGCTCTCATATCCGGACATCTAATATCTGTGTGCACTCTCTTTACAAATAATGTTGTGGTCATTGCTCGCGCGCATGGGCGCGCAAATCACTAGTACTATGCTGGATTTGTACTCTGGTGTGCCCCCATGTGTTGTGCAAATAAAAAGCCTTAAATATTCTTGATTCCACGTAACAAAATATGGAAGCACCGGCTTTATGTCCACCTCTTCTAGCTTGGAACGGTGATTTCCAAAAGTAGCTAGTACTACAGCGTGCTTGATCTTCACGATGACCAAAGTGAATGATGTACTAGCAACACGAGAACCACAAAAACAAAGTGCCGTACGTATATATGTATATATATGTCACACACATACGGCCTTCCGATCGGTGATTTTCACGCGCAGTTGAAATCGGTCCTTAGGGTCCGATTTGCTGCTCGGTTTTTTACACGACGATCAGAAAGAGATATGGCTAGGGCAGATAGATTTGATCGGCTGCAAAGTAGAGCCGAAGCAATCTTCGTCCCCAGCGGAGTCGCCAAAAAGTGTGTTGACGATAAAATCGATAACACACCAAATATAGAGCTAGATCGCTTCCACGCAGGGTAAGCCGAAAATTGGGAATCGGCAAGCGCCTAGGGATATCCACACCTGGACCGTGTGCCTCCAACGATGAGCGCGATATGCAAGACACGTCGTCGGAGGAGCCTCGTCGGGAGCGCGATACGCAAGGCACGCCGGCGAAGTCTCTTGAAACCCGAAACCTCACACGCCCGGGACGGACCCCGTGAGGGCGTGCAACAGCTATGGGCTGCCCTAGCCGGCCTAACCGCTCTAGGGCGTTGTTGTCGTCGATCTTCCGTTCATGGCATCGGCGGTGAAGAAGAAGGAGAGAGGATGACCTACAAGCAAGACGGTAGTAGATTGATTTGTCGATTGGATGTAGATGAGATCAAATCGGCCATGAACCTCTCATTATATAGAGGAGGGTGGTCTTATCCTTTTAGGAAACAATCTAGATACGTTTCCAATCACCAAAATTACCCAAAACCTGATTTACTTCGAGAATAAGTCGGTTTCCAGGCATAAACGGCTTAGCTGTCTTGGATGCCGTCTAAGCCGTGTCCATATGGGCAGCTGGCTTAGCTGCCAGCCTAGCCGGCCTAGCAGGAGGCAGGCAGCTTAGCTGCTAGCTTACCCGTGTGGAAAGTGGCAGGCGGCCTAGCCGGCTGGCATAACAGCTAAGCTGTCCAGTCAGTTTGCGTGGCTCGCTGTCTTCTTCCATGCTTCTCTTGATCTTATAGCGACGCCACTTTGCCATATATATGTTATGGCATAGGACTTGCCGGCCACGTTGATACGTCGAATCCTCTGCTGGGTTCTTTTGCTTGCTTCTCCGTTTGTAGATATCAAACGTATCACACTTGGACTCCCTGTCAAGCTGGCCCGCGCAGAAACGTATGCCGCACGTACAACTTGTCACATCTCACGTACATGAAACAAGCAAGCATGTTGCTCCTGCTTATATGTGGCTTTGCTCCTGGATGTGAATAACGGGTACAGTACTGCTTTCATCTTCCTAATGCACATGGACTCGACGTGCTCCTAGGTCGGTGAGCTTGCTCGGAATGCACGAAGTGGTCGGCGATGGTCGGCAAACTGTATGGAGCGGTCAGGCAGCCGCCGAGGAGGCCGCCAAGCTGTCATCTATGACACTTCAATTCTCTTTGGACATTTTTGCGTGTCAACACCACCCAAAATGCATATACATGATACATCTTGAGTATTTTCTATGCATATACATGATACATCTTGAGTATTTTCTTGCTAGCGTACGCGCACGTTAATCAGTTGTTTATGTACGTACTCCTTCCTAGTCGCGGTCCGTATTGAATACTGATGATGACGATGATGATAAATGGCGGCATGAAAAAGTTGGTGCGGAGACGCATGACGCAGCAGGACGACAGACGATTCAGCATCAGACAAATGCCAGCCCGCCCCAGCGGCGTTGGCCGGGGACACGCGAGAAGCTGGGATTGTGAGTTGCATTGGCGACCTGACCGTCCGCGGCTGCGGTTTGCTCATATTGTAGTCCTCTATACGCGTTTGTCAAAGTTGGAACCCAACCCCCCGGCAATCGACAAAAGTCAAAACCTAACGTCCTTTGGGCGCTTTGGAGTTGGTTCGCGTCCCCAACTCCGAACCCAAAGCTTAGCTGTGTTCCATTCAGTTTGTAACGTCCTCTGCTTCGTCAGTCGCTATACTAATTATCTGCTTTTGAGTCTTCATTGAACACAACTCAATCAGTAGCGTGTTGTTATTGATGCTTTTCCCTTTCATTGTTTATGCAACTAGTGGATCGTTTTTTTTTTTTTTTTTGGACAATGGACTAGTGGCTCGTTTGGTTCCAGCTAATAACCTGCACTATCAGACAGCATCAGAATGTGCATCATCAGCCGCCGCCGCCGCCGTTGTCTGGATAATTGGATATATCATTTTCTTTAATTCCTAAAAACGAATGGCCTGGCTGGGTCCATTGATCCTTGATCGTTGTCTCGAGCAAGGCATGCTTCTGAACTCTGAGAGACTCTTCTGCCCACGACCAAGCAAAAGTCTTTTTTTTACCCTAATTGTCAGTGATAAATCTACAGACCTGATCCATCATGCTCCCTTGCTTGCATACGCGTGCAGGGAATCTGTCAAGTCTCGTTCATGCGCCCACTTTGGCACTCTTTAAACCGGTGATCCGATCAAGCCAAGCACAAACGAATTTGGCTCCGTTCCCGTGAGCTGCAGCGATCCCTTGCCCGTCCATGGTGCCAGACAGATCCTTCTCGGTTGCAACGCCATCAATCTCTGCTGCTCTGCTCTGCCACATACTCTGCGCTTTGCAGACTCTTGTCGGTGACCTGTAGCCGAATTCAGGCCTCTGCATGGCTACAGGTGCTCTGCTCTGCCACATACTCTGCGCTTTGCAGACTCTTGTCGGTGACCTGTAGCGGAATTCAGGCCTCTGCATGGCTACAGGTCAGCGACAAGAGTTTGTGCAAAATTTTGGTGCAGGTGTTTTAGGCCTCGTTTAGTTGGCTAAAGTTTCTAACTTTTTTTCGCTCTCTCTCCATCACATCACATTAAATACACCAAAAGACATATGTTCGGAGATTATGAAATGTAGGTGAAAAAAAAGTAACTAATTACACAGTTTAGATGTACATTGCGAGACGATTCTTTTGAGCCTAGTTACCCCATGGTAGGATAATATTTACCACAAACAAACGAAAGTGCTACTGAGGGAGTGCTTGTGAGGAGTTCGTGAGTTACTTTTACTAAAATTCCTAACATCTAAACGAGGCCTTAGATCCCAAAGTTTGGTGCAAAATTTTGGATGAATGGGACATGTATGTCACATTTATATCTGTAGCACGTTTCGTTTGTTTATGGTAAATATTATCCTACCATGACGTAACTAGGCTCAAAAGATTCGTCTCGTAAAGTACATCTAAACTGTGCAATTAGTTATTTTTTTTACCTATATTTGATGCTTCCATGCATGTGCGGCATTTTGATGTGACGGAGAATTTTCTTTTGCATAGTGGAATTTTGGGGAAATTTAGGATAGCAGTAAAATCGAGTGATGGGCCCGGACAGGAGCTTCCATATTCAGTAGCACCATTTTCGTCTGCTTGCGCATTGCTCACACGGACGAGCAGTTACTACGCTTAACTTCAATTTGTTCAATGATGTCCACACTCAACTACATACAAACGTGCTTTGTTTTAGGGACAAATCTTTGCACGAAAAAATGACATGGTTCCCGCACTTCCACCATTTTTAACTGAAAGGTGTCTAACCAAAATCATCTCCCAACTTCCCAAGTATCAAAAAATCATTGGTTTATGACATAGTATGTTGTTTGAGAGGTGCTATTATAACTGTCAAGACTCAATTTCAGAGTTAAGGAGGTTGTCGGGCTATAGTGATCCACGGATACTCATGTTGTGAAAAAAACAAAGGTTTTATGCGCCACGGCAGTATGTTTTATAACATCACTTCAGAAATTCGTTTGGTGCATTATTGTAACCCATCTGAAAATGAATAGCGCTAGTCGCAATAAATTCCCGTACTATTTCCCCCTCTGCTCTTAGCATTTTGGTGCTTATTTCATCTGACACATAAATCTACTTTTAAAAAGATCAATCCTCTGTGTTGCGGTTAGCAATTGACAGAAGAACTAGGGAAGCTATAAACAAAATCGCAGAATTTCACTATCTTGTATAAGAACTACAATGGTCCGGTTTCAAGTTTCAACAGATAAGGGCAAGGGGGATGGAATGGAGAAGAGTAATGGTACAATTTTAGCTGCACGCACATCCTTTTCACCGTTCAAGTTTGCTCATCAGATCTTCAAGTCGTGGCAGCTCCTGTAATATGTCATTCCAGTTTGGCATACCCTATAACAAATATCAAATATAGATAGTCAGTTATTATTATTTTTCTACCCTCTTTGCCTGGTTCAGTTATGGAATTGTATTGCCCTACTTCAGTACTTCTATTACATATACAAAATCAAGTAATGATTTTCCTTGTACTAAAGTGAACTGAGAACAGAGAATAATTACTATTCCAGATCTTCTGACACGGCCATCCAGACGAAGGATTATGTAGACATCCTCACCAGGAGTGACACCTTCAGATTCTTGCTGGTCCCGTATCCAACTGAACCATAATAAGTACTAGTAGATGTCAAAACTCACGATAGTAAATTGCCACATTCAAGCATCAAGAACCATGCCAACAGAAAAGGAACAGGACTGCACTTGAAGTATTTCTTTAATGGCCGTAGGAAAAACAAGTAATGTAAAGGTACAGACTAGAAAAGGGAGTTAAACAAGTAGAACTCTAAATATATCTTGAAATTTAGAAGAAAAAAACTATGGTATCTTTCCATGCCAAACCCTCAAAACTTGAGACAGATTATTTCTAACCTTAGGTCCTATCAATATGTGGATGCAGTAGAAGTGATACATGACATATCAGAACCTAAACATATGGAGGAGAAACGAAGGACACTGTATATTTTCAATATGTTGTGGTTTTACCGTTAAAGCTAACAATGTCCATTGTAATGCTGCATTGGCCCAAAAACCCTACTTCTTTACCTGAGTGGGGAATATGGCTTTCAAGTTTCAAGTATGGTGTGTGCTACAGAGGGGAAGATCAGAATCCTTTACTTGTAGGGTGGATTGTAAGATTATATATCTGTCTAATAATTTCCCTTTTTGTTCTGCTACACAATTTATGTACCTTAATTATGTTATTGCGCTATGTTAGAAAAAAAAAAAAAAAAAACTATTTGTGTAAAAATCTTGCTACTTATTGAAGTTAGATATACAGTATAGGACAAACTGCATATACATCAAAGGAAATGCACCTTTCCCATTGTTCAGGGGAGACAATATCAGCCTTAAATCGAAGCTCAGACTTCAACCGTGACTTTGCTGCAATAGATTCAGTACGCTTTTCGAAGTCACCCTGTCAAAATCAACATTGCATTAAACTATCAAAGAAAGGTACCAAGTTTTTGGTACAAAACACACAAACTAAGGCAGGTGAGTTTTTATGGTATTTAGACAATATGTAAGGTTGGTCTTACCCCAACAGAAGGAACTGATGCAGCTGCTCTTCTTGTACCAAAACCCCTTGGTTTGGTTTGGTCTTTCTGAGAAGCACCAAAGATCACAGGAATTAGAAGAACGCCTCGTTTGAGCAGTTCAGTCCGGTACCTCTCAGCTCTTTGCAATGCTCGAGTAACAGATGCTTTTGAACCTGCCAATATCACCTAGAATACGCCTCAAATGACAATTGACTGAATAAAGATTTTGGAAACAAATGAGAAAAATAAATTAATTTCAGCAAACATACAACAGATATGAAAAATGAATAAAGTTATACTAACAGGCCTAGTGATGTCCCGGAGTTGAACAAGTTCAATAATGCGATTCGTTGACAGGCGCACAGGTAATCTTGAAAGAGTTTCATTACGAGAAATTTGTGTGATCTGCTTCTCTTCTTTCTTGTTTTCCCAGAAAAACAAAGCTACCAGCACAACAATACCTGCGGCATACTGATTCAAAAGTTTAATTATTTTTAGTTTAATTGAATGCGTGAGACAGATAGCATAAAAGTTGATACTCTAATCAGGCTCAATGAAATAGAAAAAATGTAAGGGGTACACTTATTTACTTGTGGAAGTTGCTGTTGAAGCGTCCCACAAAGAAATAGTTATTCAAGATATTTCAACATAAGAAAACATTGTTGCCATGTCAGAGTGGAGCAAAAGAACATTTTGCCCAACAGTTTAACTCCATGCGACATGCAAGAACTATCTTTCAGGGCATGAAGCATGCCAATTTACCTCCAATATTGATGGCAGCATTTCCAGCAGTTTCCAGAAGATCAGGGGCACCATCACCCCCTCGAATTGCTAGTACAAGTCGGGGAATGGTAAAGAATGTTGAAATTCCAGCTGCTGCTGTCAAAGCTACATAGAAGAATCTTCTGACACCACGAAATGGTGCTTGTACTTCACTAATGAGTTTCAGGTCTCTTCGAAACCAGAACCAATATCTTCTCCACCACGCAAAGCCTGAAATGAAGATACAAGATACAGAAGACCTTATTGCGGACATTACAATGGTCAAAATCAGAATACAAATCGCCCAATCTTCAACTATGATTCAGAGATTACTCCTTCTTCAGCATGCAGTAATGCAGTGAAGTTCAAAGTCACAAACCTCTTCTTGAAGTTCCTTGAATTCTGGTGATGCTCTAAATGGCGCCAAGTCTGGATCATTAAGTATGGTACCAAATTTGAGATTGTAGTCTCGCAAAGCTTCCGTAAACATTCTGCAGCTTTTTTGCTTTCTTCTCTGGCCCAAACAGATGCAGAAATTAAATGAACAATAAAAAAACCTTAAAATGTTCTGATGGTGGACAAGAGATTCCAAATGCCGCCACAAAAATCTTCAAAGTCCTTGATCTCTGGCCATTGTAGTTTTGTTAATGGTTTTTAGTATTTATTTATGGTTTGTCACCTAGATACATTAATATGAAGCATTATTACACATGATCTCACTGACAAATAGATGAAACTTCTGATGAGTAGCCTAAATAAGCATGGTGCATAATAGTGCAAATCCAAGTCCAGTGACATCAGGAAAGTGTCCTCACCTATACGCATGGCAGCATGCCTTGTTATACAGCGCTGCTTGGGCCTCAGTAGGTGTTGGATTCAGTTCTAAGGCATTCTCAAATTGTTCAAGTGCATCCTTCACCTAAACAAGTGCAAATAAAATGACAACAGAATGCATGTAATGACTGTAGACGTCCCTTCAATGAATGATAAAAGTGTGCAGCCTCTTGAATGAGCCCGATGGAATCTTCAATGCATCTAGCAGTATAATCACGATACTACTGCTTTTATGTTTTACCAGATTACTGATTCTTTCTTCACCAGTGTACTAATTCCAGCTTAATGCCAGGCAAACATCAAGGCACTGATTGTTGATAGTTTTCAAGTTGGAGACTATCATACTCTGCCAATACATTTTATCCTAAGGCAGGCCAATAGTGAAATCAATCAATACTACCAATACTCACTTACTTTCTTGCTTTAAAACCAATCACTTACTTTGGTTCCACCATTTCCTCAAAGCTACATGGTAAAACATTTGTTCGATGCAATAAAACAGGCACTCCTATTAATAAGCACTCAGCCCTGACAAACTTAGAAAAATCAGTCCCAAACTCAGTTAAGCTAAGCTTGACATACATAGTGGTAATCTATCCTATAACTCCGATAGATGGATTCACGATCTATATGCTAACATGAACTGCTGTTCCTTAGAGTTGCTTGTGCACCCGAACTGAAACGTTCCCACAAAAACTGAAAGAAGTTTGAATTTAATGCTAAGCGTGGCGTATCGCTCGAAGATTGCAGTACAGCGCCTCGGAGTCGGGCTTCACTTACCCTGCCCTTGGAGAAGAGCTGGAGGCCGAGATTGACGCAGGACTCGGGTGTTGGCACCACCTCAGCCGCCGCCTCCTTCTCCTGAGACGGCGGCGGAGACGGGGACGACGAGGCGTTGGAGCGAAGCACACAGCGGCGACGGCGGCGGGTGGGGAGGGGGAAATGAAGGCCAGTGTTTGGAGGGTGAGACTGGGAACGGCGGCGCCACCGCCGCCAGATAGGGGGGGCGAGCCGCGGCCGCGGAGCCGCCGCTACGGCTGCCGCCATTGCCGGGCGAGAAGGGAAGTATGAGGTTATCGTTTTTCTCGTTATCCTAACGGGAGTCTTTCTTCGCTTCTTTGTTCTCGACCGTGACTGTCTGTCACAAAAACAAAAGAAGATCACAATATTTGTGCACGGAATATAAGGGGGGGAGAGAGGCATGCGTGTGCAAAATAGGAAGGGGTGGGTCAGCTGAGTTGTGGGCCACATGAGCATTTAACAAAATATATTATATTATATATTGTATTATATATGTCTACTATAATGTCTCAGTCAACCTCGTCGAACGCACTGAAGGAACATGCCCACGCCTTGGTTTGATTCCTCGAGCCGACGAGACAAAATATGAAAAAAAAACACCATGACTATCTCACACGTGAAGGAACATCCACGGAAGGAAACACACGGAAGGAAAGAGAAACCATTGGCGCCTCAAGCAAGTTCGAAACAAATCTCACGCGTGTGATTGTCGCCGCCACGATCTCCACGGGCGCTACTCACCGGTGCCGCTACATGCACCAGATCGCCGACAACGCCGAGGTCTAGGGCGAGATCTGTGCACGCGACCACACCGCCATTGTCGCCTTGAGTGCTCGCGCACCGAGAGTCGTGGGCGCATGGAGCCCGCTTACTGAAGGCGCTTAGCGCTAGAGCCGGTCGATCTCCGTGGCGGCATCGTTCTTGCCGCGATCGGTGAGGGCCCGCTGACCGATTGCGGCAAGAACGACGAGGCCTAGGGCCCACGCAGTATCACTGGTGCCGGCAAACCTGATGGCCGTCGACGATGAGGCCCATGACCGCATTTGGCTTGGCACGTTTAGCAAGGGTCTGTGGACCTGATCGCTGGCGACGATGAGGCCAGGTGTCCTTTCCTTTCCGTAGGCCCGTCCGGGCCCCGCGCTTTTGGCGCCATTTGAGGGGAACGGCGGCAGCGCAGCGCTCGCTGACGCTGAGATGTAGGTTCAGTGGTGCTGGTTCGCTCTCTTCTTGATTTCGTGTTCTATTTTCTACTTTTATTGATTTGGTTTCTTGCGGTTCGATTACATGTTCATTAATCAATATCGCCTGGTTATGTACCAAATGTGGTATGTTTTTTTGGCGGGGTTGATTAATTTGATTCTTGATGGCATCACCTGACGATGCATTGACATATAGAGGATTCAACACTATCCAAAACGAATTTTTTATTGCAACATTTCATGTTTTCAAGGTGAAAAGAAGACAAGAATGGGCCCTTTGAGAAGAAAAAGAAATACATGCATCAACTATGATTAGTAATTCATTAAAAAGAATGGGAGCAAGAGTGATAGTCAGGTCCAATCTATATTGCAAGACATGCTCTATGCAAATAGCTACAAAGGTTGAAGCCCAATTTCTTTGAGTAGGTGTATGTTGCATTGTTTGGCTACATCTTTGAGTCAATACAGAAATACTCAATCTTTGCAAGAGCCCAAACAAATTTTCTCGTGAGCATTTTAATACCAATTTTAGAACATATATCTTTGTCAGATTCCGGCTAGATTGGGCCGGAATTGACACGTAGATTGGAGTTTAGGAGAGGGGAGGAGGGTGATGGTGGAGGTGACGGTGGTGTGGGGCGGCGGCGGTGGCCACGCAACGGGGGAGGCGGGGGCGGCAAAGGCGCGTAGCGGCTGCGAGGCGAGGGCAGGGGCGGTGGCGGCGGCTCGAGAGCTGAAGGCAAAGAGATATCTTTATTTTCTTGCTTGTCCCCTAGAGATTACATGCCTCTTGCTTATATAGCCCGACTAGTGGGACTTGTAATCTAAACAATCTCTATAAGGTTTCCTTATATGACTGGAATACCTTTTACAAGCAATTTTCTATTTTATTATTTCCTAATAAGGGTCTCCCTTATAGATGAGATAGCCCCTTGCACACTAAAAATTACCTAAGATAATCCTAACTTGAAGACGGTTTAACTCGGAGTCGTACGGGAGAGGGAAAGCGGCGGCGGCAGGGGCCGGCCCTCCCTAAGGCTGGCAAGACGCCCCTGGCCCCTCCTGGGCCGGGCGGGCCGCCGCGTTTAGCCCATTAGCCACTCGGCTGGCCCACTCGATCATGACATTTCCCCACCGTTCGACGAGGCGGCGTGGCCCACGTGCCGCCCAACCCACCAGGTGGTGGCGAAAAGGCATGTCGTCCGGGAAGCGATAATTCCGGCCCGACGTAGAGGACGAGAGGACCGCACTTGTCGTTGTCGCCGCTGCAGATGCTGGAGTCCTTGTCGGAGAAGGAGAAGTCGAGGTGGAAACTGCCAAAGTAGGCGCCGAACTTGAAGCTCAGCGGGGGTTGCACGGCGAACGCTCCACGCATGCATGATGCATGACGAGGCGCCGAGGGTGCCCGACAGCTCTAGCATCCGGGCGAGTCGGCCGGGTGGAGACTTGTAGGTGTAAGTTGCCGGCACATTCACCTTTGCATGGAGTTGCCTGCAGTAGACGTGTCGAAGTGACGTAGGCGGCGACGAGGTGAAGTCGAGGAGGCAGCCGTAGAGGAGATCGCTGGGTGTGCTGACGGGGGGTCCCAGCTGCCTCTCCTTTGTCCACGGGGCGCCAACCGTGATGTTGTCGATGCGGAAGAAGACGTCGCCGTTGTCGTCGAAGAGGAGGACGGTGGCACCCTCGATCCGCTCGTCGGGGCACGCCTGGAGAAGAAGGACGCTTGCCGGGAACGCCTGATCCTCCCGCGGGCGATTGGGGAGGTGGAAGCCCACTGCTACGCCGTGCAGTGGAATGTTCTCCCCCAGCAGGAAGTCCTGGAGAAGCTCTGAAGCAGCTGGGATGTAGTAGCGGTGAAAGTACCTCACAATGCCGTAGCGGAGGCTCCACTCTGGTGCAGTTGATCCCAGCTCGATGGCGCTGGAGATGATCCCGAGCTCCTTGTTTGTAGTTGTGCCCACTTGCAGCTCAGTGATCATGTTGCTTGCTGTCAGCCCCTCGATGTCTTCCATGGCAACAGCAAGACGCTGTTGTCCTAGCATGCGGTCACACAGGGCAGCCGCTATGTTGCCGTCGAGGCCACCATGGTGTTCGCGGCGGTCGGCCGTTGCGGCGCCGATGGCAGCATCCGTGTTGGCGTCATCTGGCTCGTCGTCGTTGTAGCGGCGGGCGAGGTCTATGGCCTCCTCCAACGAACGAGGCTCGAACCATTCGAGCGTGTTGCGGCGTCTCCGTAGGCCTTCCACGAAGAGTCCGACACGGTGGCGCTGACCCTCAAGTTCCATGCGTAGTGCATAGTTCTCGAAGGCGTCGATGTAGTCGTTCAGCTTGCTTCCCTGGGAAGGCGGCGCGTACGCCCCGGAAGTGTCGAGGTAGGTGGGCGGTCCGTCTTGCTGTCGAGGCGGTGAGTGAACTCGTCCCACTTGATTGGGAGTTCGTCTTGGACAGATCCATAAACCGGATCGCAGCAATACCAACGAGATGGAAAGCAGCGTAACTCACGTAGTCGGCTGGGGGCGATCTCAAGTTAAGCTGGAAGAAGAGTTACGACTTGCGCGGCCAGAGGTGGTCGTCGGTGCCGTCATACTCCTGGACTTGCAGACGCATGACGTAGCGAGGGGATCTGATGCCGCGGGTGGCACCACGGGCCCGAGCGCCGCGGGTGGCGCAATCGGGGACGCCGCGGGTGGCGCCCTGGGGGGGGCAGGGGTGCCGCGGTTGGCACCGTCTGCCGGGGTGTCCCGCACGGTTGTAGGTGTCGGTGGAGAGGAGGAGGGGCAGCCGGTGCTGCGGTGTCGTTGAGGCTGACGTCAATGACGGCCGGAGCGTCACCGGCAACGCCATCATCCTCCTTTAGCTGGAGGATAGCAGGGTCGGAGCTGTCGACGGAATCCGGCAAAGAAGGTGGGCGGCGGCTAGGCAGAGGCGGCCGGCCCTGCCTTTCGGCGGCGGCGGCGGGGCTGGTCCTCCGGCGTGGTCGTCGTACATGCAGGGGTCCTTGACGTGATGAAGACGTACTCCATCCGGCGAGGCGAAGTCTCGATGTCGCCGGCGCTTGCTGATCCGGGGCGCGGCTCGACGCCGAGGAGCTCCCTCAAGACCGCGTTGAACTCCTTTATCTCGGAAGCCATGGGTGGTGGGAATCGCCCTGGTCTCCGGATACGGTTGTCGATTCCGGCTAGATTGGGCCGGAATTGACACGTAGATTGGAGTTTAGGAGAGGGGAGGAGGGTGATGGTGGAGGTGACGGTGGTGTGGGGCGGTGGCGGTGGCCGCGCCGGCCGGGAGGCGGCGGCAGCCGGGCGGCTGGCCTTGAGGGCGGGCAGGGCGGTGGCGGCGGCTCGAGAGCTGAAGGCAAAGAGATATCTTTATTTTCTTGCTTGTCCCCTAGAGATTACATGCCTCTTGCTTATATAGCCCCGACTAGTGAGACTTGTAATCTAAGCAATCTCTATAAGGTTTCCTTATACGATGGAATACCTTTTACAAGCAATTTCCTATTTTATTATTTCCTAATAAGGGTCTCCCTTATAGATGAGATAGCCCCCTTGCACACCAAAAATTACGTAAGATAATCCTAACTTGAAGACGGTTTAACTCGGAGTCGTACGGGAGAGGGAAAGCGGCGGCGGCGGGGGCCGGCCTCCCCGCGCGCGCGCCCCCCTCCCGGGCCGGCGACCGTCGCGTTTGGCCCAATTAGCCACTCTCGAGCTGGCCCAATTCTGGATCATGACAAATGCTTATATTTTGCGTTTCTATGAGTGGTAAATAGCATTCCTGTGTAATCTTATTATGACATGGTTCTCAAATTCGAAGGACCGATACACCTTCAGCTTCATTAATCAAACTCCGGTAACTTTTATACCTTTTTATAACGGAGTTGTAAGCGCTAGCACAGGCATTATACTAGTAGAGTTAAAGGCATCTTGGTCACGTCCTTGAACTTTGAAAATGTAATTTTGGACCTTTAAACTTTAAATATGCTTTTGTGACACCCTAAATTTGTTAAGTGGTACACCATGAGCCCATACTCGCCATGGAGTTATTTTTTTTCTGACGTGGCGTTACTACATGGCGAAAAATATGCACTAAACCCCATGAAACAACCAGCGTCGGTATAGAATCCTTCTCCACATAGAGGTGCTCGCCATCAGGAAGGATAATGAGAGAAACATCAACAGCTCGAGGGTGAGGTGGCGCTGTGACTCATCTCAGAAAGCATGACCCTAGCCGCTGGCGTCTGGCGATGCTTCCACATGTGGCTCTAGTCGTAGCGCAGAGCTTGCACGGACACATGCCTTGCCATGGCATGAGCTCTACAACTATAAGAAGCAATCACTCGTGGCTAGGGTCATGCTTTTCTATGACACGCCACTGCATCACCTCACCCTCCAGCCGCTAATGTTTCCCTTTGTTGTCTTTCCTGACAACGAGCACCTCTGTGTGGAGGTGGCTTCCACGACGACGATGATAACACAAATTGAGTTTCAAGGGGTTTGGTGCATATTTTTCCACGTCAGGAAAAGAAATACATTTTTTTTTTAAGTTTAAGGGTCTATGTGTACCACTTAGACAAGTTTAGGAGGTTGGAAATGCATTTTCAAAGTTCAAAGCCTATGTGGCACACTCTTGCAAGTTCGTGGGCCTATAGTGCATTTAACTCTATTATATATGCACTGTTTAGATCTACTAACGTGGACTTTAACAAATTGGATTTTCTATTTTATAAATTTTTTTGTTTACTATGACTTTTCAAAAATTTTATTTAGCTTAAAAAGATAAAAGCACCTTCAAAACCGCTTATAACCAAGGCATGTAGTTAATATGAACAGTTTTAAAATTAAGGGAGGTGTTTTTGTCTTGTTTTTGAGTTCACGAAGAAAAAAATGGACTTTTGAAAAAGTTAAGGAACCTAATATGAATGTTTTACCTTTTTTTTTAAATTACACCTTACAACACACACGCTTCCCGTACGAACGTTTTTACTGTGTAGGCCTGAATCCAAACCAGTTCTTAATTTGGGCTTGTCAGCCTATTTAGTTCGACTAGGCTAAGGCTGTGTTTAAATCCCTTCAAAATTCCAAAAGTTTTTAAATTTTGGTCACCTTTTTAAAGAATTTAAACAAGTTAATTTTGAAGAATGGGTAAAGTTTTGGGATTTTTGGGTGTCATGATTTTTTTGTCAAATTTTGAAGTATTTTGAAAAATTGGCCACTTTTTTTTTTTAAGAATGGAACAAATTTTGGTACCCATCTAAAAAAATCTATAAATTTGTAAAGCTTTTACGGCCCAAAGTTTGACGTGTTTTTTTTTTTTTTATCTAAACACAGCCTAAGCCCACTCCTTCAAAGTAAACCAACATGTCAGCCCAAAACACCGGCCTGCTAAGCGCGTGCAGGGACAAAACCAAACCCTACCGCCGCAGCTTATATCCTGTCTCGTTGTCCTGGTGGCGTCGCTGTGGCTGAGGCGGCGACGGCGCAGAGGAATAAAATCTTCCGGCCTCTTCCTCGCCCCGGCGATGCTCTGCTCTGGTGTCAACGGAGGGGTAGCGGAGATCTTATTAGGAGTGTTGCAGGTACAGAGGTGGCTCTTGGCTTGGTGGTTGGCGGGAGAGCGGGTCGAGCTCCGTTTGTCGGCGTTCGTCGATGGTGCAGCTCGGTTCGAGTTCGGAGGTACCTGGGGCAGGTCCCCGGCCGATGTTCGTTAAGAGCTCATGTTGTCTCGATCTTCGGGTCGAGCAAGTCTTGCGGCCCGATAAAGCTTTCAAGTGACGGTGGACCTCCGGATCTGGGTGGCGACGGGCGTTCCCGGCGCCGGCGAGGCAAGATGGTGGCGTCTGACGACGTGTGTCAGGACAGCTGTCTCTGCTCCTGTGTATATGTACCTGTATGTCGTTTTGTACTTGTCTTAACTAAGTAATACAGGTGCGTATTCTCAAAAAAAAAAAAAAAAAAAAAAAAAGCTTATATCCTGTCTCGGCCGCTGTGCTCCTTCCGGCTCCCTTCTTCCAGCGGCGGCACGAAGCAGAGCGAACCAGCAGGCCTCAGCGTGCGGTGGACGGCGAGAGCTCCAGCGCTCTAGCCCGCGCTCGCAACCATGGTGAGAGCCGCTCCCTTCTGCCCGTTAACTTTCGACTCTCTCCTAAGACCTACCGTTTTCCCTACCGGACAATCAGCCTTAGTATTTCTTTGCCTTTGTTTTCCACACTAGTCCTCTGCCTATTGTTATTTATTTGATTAATATTGTAGCATGCTACAAGCAGTAGACAGCACGAAGGATCGTTTGCGTTAGTGATTGGTGGTTACTGAGCTAACGCAAAAGGGCCATCTCGTTGATTTTTTTTTTCTAGGAAAATTATGTGGCGTGTCCTGTAGAGGCCTGTGGAGGATTTGAGAATTACACAATCATGGATATGGCCCATGAGCAGTGACAGAGCTGGTGAGTATTGACGGGCCACTGTGGTATCACAGAAATTTAATACCCATGAGTATTGAATTATACATGCCTCCATATCGAGATGTCACAGAAGTGAAGGATAAAAATTAATAGTTGAACATATGGAAATTATATTATGCATACTCTATGTCTAGATACATATCCAATTCGATGTACCTACATATCAAATTCAATGTACCAAAAAAAAGTAAAAGCGACTTATAATTTGAACTGATGGAGTACTTTATAATAAGTATCTAACAATTTTATTGTTTTTTATTTGGTCCATCTTCACCTCAAATTTCATGAATTTTAGTAGCAAACAAAATTGATAAATGGAACACCATAGTTTTTAGCTCCTCTTTGTTTAAGAGAGACAATAAAAACAACAAAAGGACTACTATTTTGTTAGCTCCCACATCTAATTATTCATAGCTGGATGCCATTGGCTGTAGAGCGTCCCCTAGGGTTTCAGGGCAAGGATGAGACGTAGAGCGTCAGAGACAAAGGAGAGGAAGAGAGGCACGGGGAAGGGGGCGGCTTGCGGCATCAGGTGTGGGAGATGAAAAACAGGCAAAGATGAGTATTTGTCAGGCTGTGGGTCAGGCACTGACAAGTTTTAGCTGGGCAGCTGTGCCACGCAGAGGGCCAGATCGACTTGGGCCAAAAAATTAAAGGGCATATTCATGTTTTTGGGCCATGCCTCAGGCCGTCCACCCCTGCCTATAAACTATAACATTGTCTGAAATGAAACTGTAGGAATTGAATTAGGCTTGGCTGCAATGACTACTTTTATATCTTTACGACTTAAATCATTTATTCCTTGGTGCTTAACTCCAACGCTCCAAGCCATGTATCTGTTTTACAGCTTTCTCTGTTTGTATACCATAGTTTATGTGGCTTTGTGCTGAACACTAGTCTATCATTTCATATGTTATTTTCTGAACAGGCGAGGGGATTGAAGAAGCATCTGAAGAGGCTCAATGCGCCCAAGCACTGGATGCTAGACAAGCTCGGTGGAGCTTTTGTAAGTTGATGCATTTTGGTTGTGTGCTTTAAATGGTTTCAGTTTTGTGATGCTTCAAATTGAAATTGTGCTATGTGTCAGGCTCCCAAGCCTTCATCTGGGCCTCACAAATCTAGGGAGTGCCTGCCCTTGATTCTGATCATCAGGAACCGGCTCAAGTATGCCTTGACATACCGTGAGGTGATATCCATCTTGATGCAGCGCCATGTGTTGGTCGATGGCAAGGTCAGGACTGACAAGACCTATCCTGCTGGCTTCATGGGTATGTGCAAATGTTTCTTTCTTGGATATGCCAATTTAACGTTTCTCATTTATATACTCTCGCCTTAGATGCAGTTCTGTTGTCTATTTGCAGATGTCATTTCCATTCCAAAGACTGGTGAGAACTACAGGCTTCTCTATGACACCAAGGGTCGCTTCCGCCTTCACTCTGTTAGGGATGAGGACGCAAAGGTGAGCACTAGCTGAGGCCGCAACGTAATCTCAGACTAATACTTTGCAAGTAATGCATATGGGAATATTAGTTTGAATGCTGTGCTTTGTAGTTGATGGTTCATTGTGGTGGCTTGGGTTATTTGAAAATTCTTATTTTCCTTTCATTCTCTGGAGTTCACTTTTGTAAGGAGAGGCAATATTACTCCTTTAAAACATAACTCTGATATGTAGTTGACAATGTGTATTCTGAATTGCACTTTTAGTTAGAACTCAATGTGATGTATCAAGTGTTGCTATTCTACCAATTCTATGTTTCTACCTCTTATTTTCGTGCAGAATTATTTTGAATTACAGAGATTGTATTGTTAATTTTTTTTTCTGTTACTGCAGTTCAAGCTTTGCAAGGTCCGTTCTGTTCAGTTTGGTCAGAAAGGCATTCCGTATCTGAACACATACGATGGGCGCACCATCCGCTATCCTGATCCTCTTATTAAGGCAAATGACACAATCAAGATTGATCTGGAGACAAATAAGATAGTTGATTTCATCAAGTTTGATGTGGGCAATGTTGTTTTGGTCACTGGAGGTAGGAACACTGGGCGTGTTGGTGTGATAAAGAACAGGGAGAAGCACAAGGGAAGTTTTGAGACCATTCATGTGGAGGATGCCTTGGGCCATGCCTTTGCCACCCGTATGGGCAATGTGTTCACAATTGGCAAGGGCAACAAACCATGGGTGAGTCTCCCAAAGGGCAAGGGTATTAAGCTCAGCATCATTGAGGAGCAGAGAAAGAGGGATGCTGCTGCTCAGGCTGCTGCGATTGCTTAAGTCGTTTGCATAACGTTTGCTGTAACATTGACTTCATTGAAAACATGCCTTGGATCTGAGTCTGCAGCTGAAATGTAACCCTTTTAAGCTAGTAGATATTAGTATTTTTGAAATACTACCGCCATCTACCAGGTTTACATCATGTATTCATCTCATGGCAAATCGTTTTAGAAATTGTAATTTGGTTCCATTCTAGATTATGTTGTGATAGTAACTTAATAATTTGCGTTGTTCAACTTGCAACTTAGATGAATGAGTTCAAAGGTTTGGTTTTTGTTCTTGGCAGTCCATTTCGTAATGAAAGAATGCAGTTAATTGGTTTGTTTGTTCAGAAGAATCCGATGGCTATGCACTAGACAATGCTTATATTGCCATGCTTGGCTGTGAACACGAAACACGAAAATAAACGTATTTGTAGAATCTTATTTAACCTGGAAGCTAGCCATCTCTACAAAGCATCACATCTGTAATTATTTCAAACCCCAAGTTAGCATCGTTTGATTGTGTTAGTCTGGCTGGATTTCAAACTGACTGTTTTTAGCATTACGGGCCCACTGCACAATCGGTCAGCTACTTGTCTCCAATAACAGTTTGATCGCCTGCGCCATGAAGGCATGTAGGACTATCAAAAATTGACAATAGCAACTAGCAATTTTTCATAAACATTGATTTTCGTTTTTTTTCCCCATAAACAGTAGAGCCATTACAAAGCCAGTTTCTCCGCTGAGCTCATTTAAAAAGAAATGCCATACTTGCAGTTTCATTTATGAAATGCAGAACTCGTCATGGGGCGATAATAACAGCCAAGATGTATATGTATTCCATGGGAAATAGTTTCAATATCCCAGTCTCTGCATCCATTTGATGCTAAATAGTGTTACATCTCATGTCTAATGCTTGTCAAAGTGAAATGTGAGAATAATAGTGTTACATGTGAGAATAAACAGTATTACATCTTATCCTTGGAAAAGTAACATTATCTACATGATGGTTTGGCTGCTGACTGTAGACAAGGCACATCAGTCCCTGCAATAGATAGGTTATGCAATCAGCACTAATAACTCGAGATGATTCTAATAAAAACCCAAGAAGTTAAGAAACATTGAGGGTACTAACCTGTTTATTAACCTTTCATGTCTTAGCACTATTTACAATTCCATAGCATATTTCCATGTCTTTGGTTTCAGTAGCTTTGCACCTGGTGATACTGTGGTAGCTTATGTTAGGATTTGTCCATAGAAATTTAGAGCAACATGAAAAGGAGTACAACAAGAAGATTCAAGTATGGCATCTTAAAAGTATAATGCTACTAAATTGTATGAGTTTATTTCTGAAATTAAAAACATACATATTACAGTTTTGTGCATCCTAGCAGTGAAGTTATTAGGCAAAAAAAATTATTAGCAACATAAAAACCACTTTGGTTGTCCCTCAACACTGGCTCCTGCTTATAGAATTTAATTTTAGTTCCCTGAACTTAAGTTAATCAAACTTCGTCATCTAGATTGAAGAAATATCAATTAAATTGACAAGTACAAACCTTCCTTGGCATCCCTATTGGAAAGGGTCAGGGGAATCAAAACATATCCGTTAATTACAAGTCTTTTAGCTATTGTTCCTCTGTTGAAAAGGTAACATCAGGGGACAGGGGAATAGAATCATATCCGTTCATTGCAAGCCTTTTAGCTAGTTGTGTTCTTAATTGTTGAGTCTCCATTTCTTCGAGTGTAATGGGATCACTTGGAATAGTATTTTCTAAGTGCTGAAATCAGCAAGCCATGGTGACAATTCCATGAAAAGAAATTTTGAGTGACATTATTGATGCTGTGATTGCTGAGTACTTTCCACTGTTCCTCGTCAACAGTTTCTGGGCACAGTTTTTGAGGAAACTTTTTTTCTTGACACAGTTCACACCTATATATTCACATGCTAACATGACAAAAAAGAGTCATTTGATGAACTCGTGTGAAAAGATGAACTTAAGACTAGATTTGGATGACCAAAGCTAAAATAATCCTTGAAAGTATAGGAACTTTCCTATGTGCTTCAGTGGAAACTAAGGGATTGACGAAATGAATAGAGAAGGGCACCATAGTCATGTGTGGTCGTGTGCTACAGTTCTCTCCAACGAAAAATACAAGCTCATCATATCATTAAACTGTTCTATTAGGAGCACAAAGCAAAAATACCAGACTGGGGACTTCATAGTTGATCAGTCAACATTCGACGACACATGAATATTCAAATGATAAATAAATCTCAGGACCTAAACAAGATACTGCATGCATGCCTAAGGGCTAAGAAAAGTGTAATGTATTTTTCTAGATAGCGAATAGCAGCTTGACGAGGACAATGCACACACGAGCAGACGATTTTACGCAATTGACAGTGAAATGGTAAAGTTATGGTTTAGTGGGTACCTTGGTAACGAGCATCCAGATCTTTATAATCATCATCGAGGCTGTCCAGTCGCTGCCGCAGGTATGAAGGAAGCGACTTTATACTTGGACAGTTTTTAATTGTAAGAGACCAAAGAGATGAGTATGCTTGAGGCCCATTGGGCAAGAATGGTTCTAGGCTTTCGCAATCCTGAAGATCGAGGTCTTTCAGCATCTGGAGCTCTCCGGAGGTAGATTCCAGTGATCTCAACTTTGGGCACGCATGAATCTCCAGTGTTCGGAGTGCATCCAGCTGGCCCGAGAGGAGTTGTAGGTTGTGGCAGTTCAAAATATATACTTCCCTGATGGATGGGGGAAGGTTAAGAACCTCTGATAAACTGTCACACCCCCGAATCCTTAGCAATTCAAGGTATGGAAGGAATTGATCCCAGCTGGCTTCATCGACCAGCTGGTCGATGAAGCCAGCTGTGGTACAGCTGTAGATGCCATGACGTCAGTGCTAACGCCTTGATTCAATGTAGGCCTGTTCTGTTGCTTGCCGAATATGGACTCAAGCTCTACTTTAGGACACCCTTGAACCTCCATTGCCTTAAGAGATGCGGGCACGTTGAAGATCTCTACCAGGCTTCCACAATCCCGTATGTCTAGAGACTCAAGGTTGGGCAGAAGCTGGCTCCTCTCTGATGCTGTTTGGCCAGGAGCAGCTTGTGGGTATCCAATCAGATTATTGCAGTCCCAAATTACCAGATTTCTCAAGGATACCAAGCTCTGGAACTCCTCTGGCCAGTACACAAGCGCATTGCAGTACGAAAATTTTAGATCTTGGAGATGTGCAAAACAAGTCCATAGTGCTAGTGCGTTTGACTGGAGGAGCACGTCACAGCCCCGTCCTAGCTCCAGGCTTGTCAGAGGGAATTTAATATTGCTGCTGTCCGCCAGCTCAAACGCACCGTGCTCAGCTGGTAAGGTTGTTTCTGCTTCATTGAAAGACATGTCCAGTTCAAACAGTGAATCAATAACTCTAGGAATCGCTGCGAAGATCTGCTGGTTGCCACCTTGTATTACTAATGAGCTGAGCTTTGGTCCCATAGGTAGAGTTGTCAACTCTGGGCTTCCATCAATCCGAACAATCTCAAGGTCAGGGAACATCCACAGTTCACCATTGATTGTCTCTGTCGCCCCCAAGCTTTTAAATCTCTTTAGACCACTCAACTTGAGTTTCTTTAATCTTGGAAACAATGATGACTGTGTTGTAATATCATTATATCCAACTGATGATTGTGGCAAAGATAAAGATGATGTACCTGCCGATAATGTTGTCATCTTTGGGCAGTAACCAATCACTAACTCTTCAAGATGTGGAAACATCATGTCTCCTCCTTTTGTTGCTACAACTTGTTCCCAACTTTCAAAATTCTCAAGCTGCTCCAACTCAAGTACCTTCAACGCTGGAAATGTTGAGCGTGCCTTTTCATAGTCCTTGCCACACAATTCTCCGATCAGTGGAGCTTCCGGTAGAGCTATCAACTTGTTGCAACATTGAATAGATAACTTCTCAAGATGGGGAAACATTATCTGGTGTCCTTGAGTAGCTTCGACCGCCTCCCATCCATCAAAGCTCTTTAGATCTTCTAATTCAAGTATCTTCAATGCTGGAAATGCTGACCATATCTCAGTACGATTCTCACCACATAATTGTCCAAGTGGTGCTGCCTCTGGTAATGATGTCAGCTTTTCACAGTTCTTAATGGACAACTTCTTAAGATGAGGAAATACTGCATGGTCTCTTTGGAGCCATTTTTCTTCGCACCATCTATCAAAAGCAGGCAGCCTGACCAGCATAAGCTCCTTTAGATTAGGAAAACTGAAGAATGTACCACGGCTGCACAAGCATTCCAGTTCTTCCAATCCTTCCAAACATAGAACTTGTAGAGCTGGTACATGCCACAGTGGAGGAAGATTCTTCAATTTCTTACAACCTGTAAGATGAAGTTCAACCATGTTTGGCAGTTTATTCATCCACATTGGGAAACTGGTTCCTGGGTAGTATTCTATCCTTAGAGCCTCAAGTCCATGGGGAACTTCCAGGCCTTCAAGAACCTTAAGACTGTGTGGTTTCTCCTCCTCGGTAGTTGTCCATCTTAATGACAATGCTGTGAGTTCCTTTTTATTTCCAAGAATGGGCATCTTCACATCTATTGCTTCTGTCACATTTTCGAGTTGAGTAAGCAGTAGTGAACCACTAAGGCTATTTAAATGCTGCAGCTCTCCGATACTACTGCAATCAGACCCAATACCCACTACAAAATTACTGAGTGTTTGCAGGGAAGTGAGTTGCCCAAGTTTTTGAGGCATGCTCTTCAAGTTCTCACATCCGTGAGTGTAGAGGTGCCGAAGTGCAGTCATGTAATTTGTTTGCTTTGGAAGCTGGCCAAGATTATCACAGTCAGAAACATCCAGTGTATGCAGATGATACAAGATGCTTATATCTTCTGGAAGTGACTCTATGCCACTCCCTGAAACATTAAGATATCTCAGGTGACGTAGATACTTTGGTTTCAGTAGGAATGTGCCCTTACTTTGAGAGAATAATAGGGCTCGCATAGAGCTGTACTTTACTGAATGATGTAGTGCATTAATGATACTTCCACAAAGTAATGTTTGGATAGCTGGAGATCTTGTCTTCAAAGAACCATTCAAAATGGCCTCTGGCTCATCACAGAACAAAGCTATATGGCGACAGGTGTTTGGAACAAACTCATTCTGCTTTGGCTTCTCATCAGCTATGGTAGCAACTTCATTTTCCATGGCAGACAGTGCCACATCATGCATGAGATCATGGATTTTACATGTAGTCCTAGGGCAATACCAATCCACATCATTGTTCTCTTTGACTTGCTTCACATCTTGAAAGAATGACCTTGAGACAAGCTCATCAAAAATGCGTTTACCAATGATTTCAAGATGAACGCCTTTTTTTCTTTGGGAACAAAGCCATTTGCCATCCATAGTTGGATGAGGAGTTCCATGTCAATCTCAGCGTCCTTGGGAAACACAGCACAGAAAGCAAAACACTGCTTCATATGTGATGGCAGGTCATCATAACTGAGCTTGAGAATAGACAGGATTTTGTCATCCATGTTGTGGGCGACACTTTTGCTTAGGACAGCCTTCCATTCTTGACTTGTCTTGCCCCATAGCACAGATCCTAGTGCATACGCAGCCAAGGGAGATCCTGCACATTTCTGCACAAAGTCATCAACCAAGGCCAGTAGCTCAGCTGGCCTATTCTCTTGCGAACTGAATGCTTTAGTCTCTATAATTTTCTTTATGGATCCATCATCCAGAAGTGCAATGTCATGGGCTTGAACTGTACCCATCAGTTTCGCAACTCCTTTCTTGCGAGTGGTTATCAATAAGGCACAACCATTCCCACCATGCTTAAGGCTGGCTTTTAGCTTTTCCCACTTGTCACTGTCCTCATTCCAGACGTCATCCAACACGATAAGATACCTGTGTGACAAATAAGCTACGCATTAGCTTAGTGTGTGGAAAGCATAAGAGATTGCAAGTTTTGTGCATGTTGGAGAGGGTAACATGCTACTTAGATTGAGCATGGCGTTCACCTACACCTCATTTAACTGTCAGGTTTGAGGGCCAGTTAGTTTTTGTTGCCTTCGATCTTTGTAAGACAAGTGGAGCGACCGAGGAATACTTAAAATGAAAACTACATGTGACCTCATGGGGGTTTGATGCTCTTTTGCTTATGTTCAGTAGTTTTATACTAAGTCAAATTTATAAAATTTAACTTTATTTATATATTTATAATTATATCACACAAGTTTAAGCTCCGTCCACCTTCAATTTAAAAATTTGAAAGAGTCGTCTTAAGTCAATTTTTAGGCTTTAATGAGTTCATAAAAAATAGCAAAATTTATGAAACCAAATTAATATCACTATACACATAATAAACTATATTTTTTATAATGTGTTCATTTGTTACCGTAAATATTTATGCTCTTTTAAATTTGGCCAAACATTAAAAATATTAACTTAAGATGGCTCTCTAGAAATTGATTTATTTAGAGACCGAGAGAGTAGGTAATAATATCAATATTTATATCTCATTTTAAAGAATTTGCTTCCTAGTCGCATTGATGCTTTGGCACTATGTTTCCATATTGCTATTGCTAGGCGATTTGGCACTAAGGGTTAAAGAGTAGTTGCAATGTTAGGTTCAGGCTTGTTATCCCTGTGGTCGTTGTTTGTTTGGTTCTGAACTTCATCCTTCTTGATTGTTGTTGAGTACAACTTTGTAAGTCTATATTCTTGCGTTCGAAGCTAATAAATAGCGGGGAACGGTTCCATAATGTATTAGTGTCAATGTATCAGATCACGGATAGTAGATGCGATAGCGGACGCTAAGTTCCAATACAAAATATTAAAAATAAGCAATGATCAATTTTTTTAGGTATATGTTAATACGGATATCATGTTTTCTTGAAGGATTAGAAGTTTTAGTTAATTATTACATTTAATGACACAACATAGAAGCATATAAATGAACAAGGTATAAAGAAGACATGTGGGATATGATTAAACATCCCATCATTCATCATTCTTTATGATATTCCAAATTACCATCTTAACATTTATTGCCATCAGAAAACATCCACATCATCACTTGAATCATCGACATAGTGAAATAGCGGAAATGTGTATGGTCTCATGTTCCCTTATTTCTTAATTAAATACTCATACACATTCGTGAAAAAAATATCCAGATATATAGGTTTGCTTTGAAAATATATTGGTGCCAAAAGTATTAGTATTTGTTATAGGTTTGGTTAAAATTAAGACTAATTGACTAAAAAGAACTAGAATTTGAAACTTTTTAGATGGCCGGTGTAAGTTCCAGAAAATTATTCTCTACAAAAATAAAAGGTTTAGAAACATGAGAGAGAATCCACTCTACCTCTTTCCTTTAAGTTCATCCTGGAGCTTCTTTTGTGCCTCTTCAAGGTTCTTTCCGGAGCTACTGCAGATTTTGTTTGCAAGTTTGAAAACATCAAATTCGTCTGACACGCAGACCCACTTGTGTAGCTCAAAATGCTTCTTGACATTAGGGTGGTTGTAGATGAGCTGAGCTAGGGTAGTCTTGCCCAACCCACCCATTCCAACGATAGGAAGGACAGTAGACTGTGACATGAGCCCTATCAATCAGGATCTGAACAATCTTCTCTGTCTCTGCTTCTCTTGATTTTGTGGCAATATTCTCATAGTCAATAAGGTTGGAATCAGTCTCACGCCACTGCTTGGGTGCTGGTGCTTGGTTTTGATAGTTGAACCCAAAGGCATTCATTTCAGCCACAAGGACCTCGATGGTCTGCACAATCCTGCTAAGCTTGTTGCCCATCTTATTACGGAATGCAACACGGTTATGAGTAGGAAAGAGCTTCACTCCCTTGAAGCCAAGCTTGCGGATGTGCCCCTTCTCCTTGGCTTGACGGCGGAGCGCCTCGTAGCTGAACTCGTCGAAGGCTTCATTTGCATCGTACGCCACCGTCTTGACCTCCTTGAGCCATGCCTTCACTCCTTCTCGGTAGGTCGCCTTCTCCTCGGCGTCGGTGATGGCATCGAGAATGGCAGGCAGCTTGCGCATCAGGATCTTGTGCTGCTCCTCCATGCCCTCCATCACCTTGTACTGCTCCAGGAGGTAGCTGGACGCCTTCTCCTTCACCAGGGACAGCAGCGGCCCGACCACCATGCTGACCACCAGCTCCGCCATCGGAGCAGTAGTCAGAGGACTCCGAGCTCACAAGAATACACGCTTAGAAGTCAGAACAGGGTCGGGCCGTCAAGGAAGCACAGCTGCCGAGTGCGGAAGGGAATGGTCTCAGCAAGCGGTATGGAGGTAGATGGAGAGGAACACCAAACATTGATGTTCCCGGTAGTCAAGTGAATGCGTTTATTAGTTGCATCAACAACAACCCATGAAAGGTCGACTTCCCACACTGGCACATCAACGTTAACAGCCCCGCGAGGCATCTAGAATTCCCATTACTAAATTATCCACTTGCAGAAATAATTATCGTTGAGCTTGTTTGTTTCTCTCTTCGTTTCTAATTGTAGCTTGTTTGTTTCTCTCTTCGTTTCAGGTTCACCTGCTTCTCCATAAACAAGTCATTCATTTTTTTTTTATCTTGTAGCTTGTTTGTTTCTCTCTTCGTTTCTTTTGTCTCAGACACCTTCATTATTGACGGAATCTTCGATGTCACTACACTCAAGTGGCATAATTATTTATGGCTGTACAAGCGATTAGAGATTACTATGGGTGTTGGCGTGACAGGGCTGTCATGGGCTCTTCTATATTTCTATTTTCTTCCTTCAGAATAAATTAGCTGTTAAAATCTAAATTTTATGAAACATGACATGTGTGCTATATATATCGTAGACCTTATATATATATATATTTAAATATCTAATTTGAAAATAGGCAATATATCAGTCAACTACATGGTGACTCAGCTTTGCAAATTTTATAAACGGAATATACCTTTGAAAGGACTAAAAAAAGTTAGAAATAGCATTCAAATTCCGGAAACAATCTGTAGGACACGAAGAACAGAACACATAGTTCCATGTTGCGGTGGTGGTATATAGAGTAAATCACATAAGTGAGGCATCTAGAATTCCCATTAAAAAATTATCCACTTGCAGAAATTATGGAGCCGGCCCTGCCGTCCAAGTTCACCTGCTTCTCCATAAACAAGTCATTCATTTTTTTTTTTTTGTCTTGTAGCTTGTTTGTTTCTCTCTTCATTTCTTGTCTTAGACACCTCCATTTTATTTTTTTTTGAGATTACACAAGTACAACGCAGACGCTCAACACGCACGCACACTCACTCCTATGAACACACGACGCAAAACCCTACCCCTATGAGCACCTTGAAGGACTGAGCCGGCAAATCTTGAAGTTCGAAGTCACCACCGGCGCCGCTATCGACGGGACGCCGCCTACCACTTAATGCACAGCGCCGAAAATCCCGAAATAAATCCGAATAAAGTGTCGCACCTAGGATTTGAACCCCGGGTGGGAGCTCCCCCCAACCAATGGCCTTTGCCATTGCACCGTGAGCCCCTTGACAGACACCTCCATTATTGACGGAATTCGATGTCATTGCACTCAAAGTGGCATAATTATTTATGGTTGTACAAGCGATTAGAGATTACTATGGGTGCTAGCGTGACAGTGCTGTCATGGGCTCTTCTATATTCTATTTTCTTCCTTGTAAATAAATTAGCTGTTAAAATCTAAATTTTATGAAACATGACATGTGTGCTCTATATTGTAGACCTTTAATTTTACTGATTTGACATATTTTTTTAAATATCTAATTTGAAAATAGGCAATATATCATTCTACTACATGGTGACTCAGCTTTGCAAATTTTATAAACCGAATATACTTTTCAAAGGACTAAAAAAGTTAGAAATGACATTCAAATTCCGAAAAAGTTGAGCTTCAATCGCTTCGCGGAGGATCACGCCGCCTGCTTTTGCCTCCCCCCACGTTGCCTCCTCTGCAAGGTACCGCCACCGGGCCCGCTGACGCATCGGGCGGACGCAGACGCCGCTCGCCGACCGGCCCCTTCCACGCCTCCTCGGCCGCCGCCGCGGGTTCGCTCGCTACGGCTGCTTGGGGCGCCGCCGCCCAAGCCTACGCCGCCCCCCTCTCTTGTTGGGCTTGCGTGGGCACCATCTGGTGGAGGATTCGTGTGGCCTCCACCGGATGCTATCGACCTGCATCGCGGGCCGGTTGTGTGTGGCGATCCGCCGTGGGCGCTACCCGCCGACTTGGTCACCGCCTTCTTTGACCCGCCGCGCAGGGCCGCTCGGGCCACGTTGTCCCCCGCCGAGTGGACCCGATGCTGGACAAGCTCTTGGCCCCCTGTCACGCCCCACTTTTAATGGGTCGATTAATCACACGTGTTTGCGCCAGATCACGCCACAAACACGTCTATTAGTAACGTTAATGGTAAAATGTAATTAATAGTAAACCGAGCTATAGAAATATAGGATGGAAAGGGGCTTACTACAGGTGGCGACGAGGGGTCACCAAGCCGGGTTACAATATCGAGTTGGCCAACCGAGAAGCGGTGGATTAACTATGACACCGCCCGCACTCTACAAAGCAGACTTGTGCATGGATGAAATCTGGGCTTCAACGTCCTTCTCCTAAGCAAACACTTCTCTAACTCCTACGATTTTGTCCTTTACCTTGTCGCCGATCTTACCTTCACATGTGCCGATATCTCAAAAAATAGAGGGGTGAGTACAAACGTACTCAAAGAAGTCCCAACTAGGGGTTGTAATTATTAGGGTTTGGGCCCTAGCAGAGTCTCTAAAACTGCTTCCTCGCTAGTTCCGGGTTATGTCATGTCATCTTTGCTATCATGACACCACGGGTTAGCCATCATCAAAGTGTATCTAATCATAGATGTTCCGGCCTAGCACTTGCCCATTCCAAGGACGTGGCTATTCGAATAGATTTAAATAACTCTGCAGAGGTGTACAAATTTCCCCACACGATAGGCATTGTCTACACCATGGCCCATGGTTCGACAGGCCTAATGAGATCCCGTACCCGCTTGGTAGCCAACCTAGGTATATTGATATAATCCACACCACGACTTCTCAGGGGTTGGAAAGGATGACACATCATCCTAGACAATATGGTGATACCAAATCACCCACGGCTTTGCTGTGTAATACCTTATTACCCAACCTATACCGTCCACGCAACACACCCAATCATTAATCATAAATATGTGCACCTAGCACTGCGCCCATCGCGCCCAAACATCTTACGTGGAAAATCACTTAGCATCCACGCCAACCGGACCATGGGGCCACTCTCCCCATGTTCGCGCTCCTAATAGGTCGTTCGCCTACTCCGGCCACCTAGGCTTCAGATTATACCTCAACCCAACGGGGTGTGGAATCAAGCCGTCCCATATCGGCGTGTGGCTGTACGAAGTATTACACTAGGTAGAAGGTCTATGAACCGGTCCTTAGGGGAGGCGAGTATCTCTCCGCAGGAACCCCTCGCGGCGATTCCCGATGTGGTATTTAGGCTCTACCAGACTACCACCACTCACCTCTTTTGTTGGTTAGGGTTCATTAGGCGATCTCTTATGTTATTCTTGATTACAACGTATGAGCGTAGGTAATGTGGATGATTACGTCATCCGGCTTAGCTCCATAGCTACGTTATCAGGCTCATACCACTATATATACTAGTCCGATTATCATCATCATCATCGTTATCATCTCATTACTTAAGGTCATGATTGGGGGGGTAAGGACTTGCCTGGGAGGTTCTTACAAATTGGCACGGCGTCGAACGCCTTCTAGCGCGTGCCGGAAGGATACTCCTAATCGGGTTGTCGAATCTACTTTACGTCGGGCGATAAACCCTAGCTTGAACTATAGCACACAAAACAAACATAGGACATTATGGTGGCAATGGGTTAGATGCATAGAGCTAGATTTTAGATGAATTATGGAAGTCGTTTCACGCGAAACGGAGTTAATTTGCATGAGATACGATTTTATAATATTAATCCCTAATTAAATCATTAGGGTAATATTACAATATAATTTTATCATGTAATAAAATTGGAACTAATTACATGATAAAGTTCTATAAATCAAATAATGAATTTACAAATTTTTTCGGGAATTTTTCGGACACGGGAAATACCACTTCTAATATTCGCGGTACAAGCTTTGGGTGGATCTAGCATTTAAAATAGTGTACACAGCAATGTCTCCTTACACGTGTATGCCACGTGGGTCAGTGGTGGACGCCACACGGTGGCAGCCACATCAGTGCCACGTGTATCAAGGCTTCCCCGACGGTAGGTGACGGCGTGGGATGGAATCGGCGACGTGGCGTCTTGTCGTTGGTCGACATCGCGACGGCGTCACGTTCGGGGATGACGACGTCGCACTGTTCCCATCCGCCGAGTCCCGCACGGTGGCGCTTCGCCGGGATCCTCGCCGGACTTGTCGTTCCTATCCGGAACCTCGCCGCGTGTGGACCGTTCGACTCCCCTCGCCGTCCCGGGCTTGATGGAGCCGGCCGGGTATGGGAGGTTTCGTCGCCACCCCGGCGGCGTACGGGCGGAGCTTTTGGCGTGGCGGCCCGTGGACTCGGGCGACAAGGCGTTACAATGCCTGATTCATGCAGAAAAGGAATAGGAGGGAGTGGGGAGGCGTACCACAATCGTTAGAACGAACGGCGACAACCCTGCATAACGGCGGTGCACGGACATCTGCTACACGGCGGCGGGTTTTCGATTTGGGGAAACTCCGATTCCGCGGCCAAGTAGGGAGGAGAGGGTAGCAGAGGGAGAGCACCGCGTGTTTCGGGTAAAGGCGGAGCTCGTCGAGTGGATGGTGCGACCGATTGAGAGCGGGAGGAGGCCTATTTATAGGGCGCCGGGCGAGGGGTGTCGCCGACGAGATATTTCTCTCGCCGCTCCCGATCTTTTCGGCACCTTCCTCTCGTGGCGTGGTGACTCGGGAGCGATTCGTCCACGCTACGCTTTCGCCGCCGCGCCTCGGCCTCCGGTGAGCTAACTCAGAGCCCGGTCTCCTTGCGCGGGGCGGGGCGGGGTTGCCGGCCACGACGGCGGCAAGCTCGCGAGCACGGCGTTCGGCGTCATCGTTGGCGTTGACGCTTCGCGGGCTTTGTGCTCGTGGCTTCATCCGGACGGCGTCGCCGGGGTTAATGACCTCGCTGTGGCTTGGTCGTCGTCACCAGCTCGCGGGCGAGCTTCATGTGCTGGCGCCGTTGTTGGTGTTGACACCGGCCACCGGTACCCATGGACAGAGCGGGTGGCGTCGCGGCGCCCTCGGGAAGGTAGGCGTGGTGATCGCGGCGCTCGTCTCCCAGCGGTGCAGCTCGATACGACGGGGGAGCGGGAGGGTCGTGGGCGCTGTGTCGCGGTCGTCGTACCGCGCGTGGGACGGAGGTAGACGACGACGGCGTTGGCGGCCTCGACTTGGGCTCGTCCGCGTCCGGCTCGTGCCCCGGGTTGGATTGGGCCGCCCATTGGGGTGGAAGCGGAAGGGAAAAGAGGAGAGGGAGAGTTGGGCCGGGCCGAAGGTGAGAATGAGCCCGTGAGCTCTTTTCTTATTCCTTCTCCTTTTCCATTTTCTTTCTCCCTTTTTATTCTTCTTTCCCTTTCTTATTTCTTCTCCCTTCTATTTTATGTGTGCAACTATGTATTATAAATATTCTTACAAGCACTTAGATATTCCCATGGTTTTATATCAGAGAGATATTTATTTGTACTTGTAAAAATATTTATATATATCTATGCACTTGTTTCTCGATTTCCTTTATTTCATGTGTACTATATTTTATAAATATTTTCACAAGCACGCTTACACTCTCGTGACTTTTATTGTTGAGAATATTTACTCATTGTGCTCATAAAAATATTCATATATATTTCTCGTACACATGTGTGTCGGTATTTATTATTCCCAAAGAAGACTTGTAAATCATTACTCATGCAATTACTTCCATAAAATCTAGCACTTACCTTGCATCCTTTGCGACCATAAAAGTTCAACACACAAAGCAAACAAGGTTTCCTATTTTCGAGATGGTGAGAGTTTGAAATGCAGGTTTTCGAAAAACAGGGGTTTCGGTTTAGCGGAAAAATAAATCAAGTTTTAGTTGTAATTCGAAAAGTTCAAATTTTTAGTGAATTTTAAAATGATGCAAAAACACGGGTGTTACAAAATCTACCCCACTTAGATGAATCTCGTCCCCGAGATTCCTAGTCTCTGAGTGAAGGTCCTAATTTGAGTCCTAAAGGGATAGAGATAGAGAGAGGGGCTTTCCATTGCTTATAGTGTCGCTGTTACCGAAGTCTCTATCATTATTGTGCTACTCTATTACTAGGGCAACACGATGTTGTAGAGGGTATGCCTTCCGCCGTCTGCGGATTACCGCTGCCTTTACCTCATCTCCTTGGTCTTGCATCTTGTCCTCGTAGTCTTCAGGTCCTCCTCGGCGGCTACCCTACTTAGAGGATTTATTCCTCTAAGGTCTTCGGTCCTCCGGTGTCTTCCATTAATCCGCCTCTTTGCTTGTTCCTTCGTGGTCTCTTGCGGTGCACGTGGTAATCGACTCTCCTTTCGGATAACAAATCATCGGGTACTTGGGACTTCATTTCTTGTCTGAAACCCTAAGTTTTCCGTGGCCCTTTATCCTATCATCTTAGCCCATTTATGTATTTCGCTATGTTCTTCTTGTTCTTGCCCAATTGGTTCTTTCTTTCCTTTTTGGTTTTCGCCCGTTGGTATTTTCTCTTTTCCTTTTGCATGTAGCACTACCCCACTTAGAAAATTCTTCTCTTACTATTGTTTGTCCTGTGGCTTTTTATGTTTAAGCACCCGTCAATTTTTTTTTGTCGACTCTCACATTTTGATTGTGGACCAAGCACATGGATTTTGATTACTCCAGGGAGAATTACAACAGTAGAGCGAGAAGAAGTGCTACTCTACGGTTACACCTCCCTTGGGAGTGGTGGTTCTACGGCCTCGGTCATGGTGGCTTCGGCTTCTGCGGGTCCGGTACTTGGCTCTGCGCTGGGAGCTTCTTCTCTTGGTGGTGCCTTGACTGAGTGGCAGGGGTGGTCCTTCTTGTCGGTCTTCTGCCTGGGTGATGGTGGCTTGGTGGAGTCCGTTCTTCTTCTTGTGAAGGAATTGATGAACATCCCTGCCGGGTGGTGGCGGGTTCCTCGCCCGCGTCCGTGGCGTGTCTTCTGCGTCTTGATTGGAGGGCGATGTTGGTGTCCCTCAGTTCTCGGACGTGTCGCTCCTGAATGGCCTTCAGGGTCTCAGCAAGTGTAGCCTCTCGGCGTGAAGCCGTGGCGACTTGCTCTTTTGCGTGGGCGTGCTCTGCGAGAAGTTGCTGAACATAGCATTCAGCTCGTTCTGCTCGACGGATCAGGCTTCTCATGGCGGTGTCCTGTCGGTCGTACTGCTCATCGATAGCGAGCAGGTAGGATAGTAGGTGCTTGATGACGGGGCTGCCTTGTGGACCTTGCACGCTTTCCAAGCGAGCAATCCAGGCAGGGTGATTCCTCCCTTCTGGTGGCAGGTGCCTCATGGGGGTGCGGGCGTTGGGCTCCTTGTAGATCTGGCAGAGGTGATGTAGTGCCTTGCGTGCGACAGCTTGGTAGGTGTCGGGGAAGCGAAAACCAATGGTGGTCACGCTCCAGTCTTCTGAGATGGCGGGGTAGTCTTGACTCTTGCTGATGTAGACGGTGACTTCGCAGCGATGAATGCCGCGTTCTTCGTACTCGCTTCCTTCATACTCCGGGAGTTCGCGGATGCCAAGGTTCTGTGCGGTGTGGTAGAGAAGTTGGGGAAATCCAGGGGTGTTGATGCACTAGCTGCTAAGGCAAGTGCTGGCCATTTTGGCTGTGGTTGGTGGTGGCTCTTGGTGAGTGGATGGCAAGGAGGGTGATGGCAGAGGGAAGGAAGATGGGAGCTAGCGGTGGAACGGTTGGAGTGGGATGGTGATGAGAGCGATGGTGGTGCTCTTTTTATAGTGGGTCGAAGGTGGTGGCTTTCGGGAGAAGCTTGGTCGACTAGTATTGTGGCCGGGTGTTGTGGTGTATGGTCGAAGGGACGGAGTGAGTCTCCCGTACTCATTGACCTTGCGATAGTGGTGTGGTCCCTGGGGACCGTGTGGTCTTGGCCGGTGGATTCCCTATAGTGGAAATTGTGTGCCTTTTCTATTGTCGGCATACTACTTTCTGGCTTTGTTGTATGCCTCTGGGGCATCGACTCGCTTTCGGGCATAAATATCTTTTATGGGCTTGATGATCGCCCTCAATCATTGCGGGTCTTTCTGGTCCATCTTCGCCTTGCGCCCAATCTTCGGCTCGCTTGCATTCTCGCATTGGTTGTCATTCGAACTGTTGCATGTCATTTTGATCCGCCCGACGGTCGTGGTTCGGGGTCGTGGTAATGCCAGAAGACGCCAGCTTTCGGCATTGGGGTGACAAAGATGTCGGCAATGTTGTTGCACGGCCGCTTCAAGACAAGAACACCGAGGCTTACAGCGTGTAACGGCTGTAGGGATGAACACTGGTGCGGTTCAACGGCTACAGTCATGGAGTCCACTCGTTGTCGTATTCCTGCAGGTTAGTTCCTATTCTATTTGGACTAGAGAGGGGTAGAAAGAAAAGCACAAGGTACGATAGGGATCTACCTAACTAAGGATTAAAGGGGAAGCAAGCATTTTGGATGGGAATAGACTTTGGGGTATCCTAGTAACACGGGTGTCAAGAGACAACACAAACTTACGGTGTGAAACGCGATGAAAAGTTAGTCACGGCGAACTAAGTTTGTAGGGAAACTTGTCTTATTACTCGTGACTTTTGGGATTTTTCAGTACGTTCACAGATCCTATTGGAATTTTCCTTCCAATAACCACTATGAGTAGTAAAAATGGAGAAATTTCCTTTAGGATTGAAAAGAATAAGGCATTATATTAAACAAACAAGCGCGACAATAGGTCTCATCATAGGTCAGTTTCATAGATGATACAAGGTCGCATCACACATAGTGACTGCCATGATGATTATTGCGCGACTTTTCACCTACTGAAGGCACTGAAGCCTAGGCATCTATGACTACGAGCGAACGCTTAGCAACTAATGCTAAGACATTGCTTGCACAACAAGCTTGCAAAAGGATTTTGCTACTCAAACTTATTTCGTTGTTCGGACTATGTGTTATCCGATGCTAGACTTGCACATTACTTTAGCGCCCATTTAGGTACTCGGACGACTTTGGCATTTCCAGTTGTACTGCTGGCTAGCACTTGCATCCGTCCTGTTGGGAGCTTTTGGGAACATACAAGTTCATTTCGCACTTTGGTACTTGGTCTTCGAGAAAACTCTCGATTTTAATATCGAGGAAGGCCAAGGTGTCCTAAGTGCTTTAGCATTTCCGGAAGGAGCTGTGGAAATTCTCCTTTGGTCAGGTAGTCCATTTGAGATCATCCTTACTAGTCCATTGCTACTAGAGTTTCGATGTTAACATCAATTCCGTAACTTATGAACTATCATAGTAAGGCGTACTTGTAGCAACAAGTTTAAAAGTAGTTATCCTTATGTGGAGTTAAAATTTGTTAACCCAAATTTCATCCTATGGACAAGCTCGGCTCGATACCACTGTCACGCCCCACTTTTAATGGGTCGTTAATCACACGTGTTTGCGCCAGGATCACGCCACAAACACGTCTATTAGTAACGATTAATGGTAAAATGTAATTAATAGTAAACCGAGCTATAGAAATATAGGATGGAAAGGGGCTTATAGTGGCGACGCAGGGGTCACCAAGCCGGGTTACAATATCGAGTTGGCCAACCGAGAAGCGGTGGATTAACTATGACACCGCTCCGCATCCATAGGCGCGCACTTGTGCATGGATGAAATCTGGGCTTCAACGTCCTTCTCCTAAGCAAACACTTCTCTAACTCCTACGATACGCTGTCCTCTACCTTGTCGTCGATCTTACCTTCACATGTGCCGATATCTGTAAAAAAATAGAGGGGTGAGTACAAACGTACTCAACAAGTCCCAACCAGGGGGTTGTAATTATTAGGGTTTGGGCCCTAGCAGAGTCTCTAAAACTGCTCTCGCTAGTTCTCGGGTTATCTCATGTCATCACTGCTGTCATGACACCACAGGTTAGCCATCATCAAAGTGTATCTAATCATAGATGTTCCGGCCTAGCACTTGCCCATTCCAAGGACGTGGCTATTCGAATAGATTTAAATAACTCTGCAGAGGTGTACAAATTTCCCCACACGATAGGCATTGTCTACACCATGGCCCATGGTTCGACAGGCCTAACGAGATCCCGTACCCGCTTGGTAGCCAACCTAGGTATATTGGTATAATCCTCACCACGACTTCTCAGGGGTTGGAAAGGATGACGCATCATCCTAGACAATATGGTGATACCAAATCACCCACGGCTTTACAGGTAATACCTTATTACCCAACCTATACTGTCACGCAACACACCCAATCATTAATCATAAATATGTGCACCTAGCACCGCCATCGCGCCCAAACATCTTACGTGGAAGATCACTCAGCATCCACGCCAACCGGACCATGGGGCCACTCTCCCCATGTCTGCTCCTAATAGGTCGTTCGCCTACTCCGGCCACCTAGGCTCCAGATTATACCTCAACCCAACGGGGTGTGGAATCAAGCCGTCCCATATTGGCGTGTGGTTGTACGGGTATTACACTAGGTAGAAGGTCTATGAACCGGTCCTTAGGGGAGGCGAGTATATCTCCTCCGCAGAACCCCTCGCGGCGATTCCCCGATGTGGTATTTAGGATCTACTGCACTACCACCACTCACCTCTTTTGTTGGTTAGGTTCATTAGGCGATCTCTTATGTTATTCTTGATTACAACGTATGAGCGTAGGTAACGTGGATGATTACGTCATCCGGCTTAGCTCCATAGCTACGTTATCAGGCTCATACCACTATATATACTAGTCTGATTATCATCATCATCATCGTTATCATCTCATTACTTAAGGTCATGATTAGGGGGGGGTAAGGACTTGCCTGGGAGGTTCTTACAAATCGGCACGGCGTCGAACGTCTTCTAGCGTACTTCGAAAGGATACTCCTAATCGGGTCGTCGAATCTACTTTACGTCTGGCGATAAACCCTCGCTTGAACTATAGCACACAAAACAAACATAGGACATTATGGTGGCAATGGGTTAGATGCATAGAGCTAGATTTTAGATGAATTATGGAAGTCGTTTCACGCTAAACGGAGTTAATTTGCATGAGATATGGATTTTATAATATTAATCCCTAATTAAATCATTAGGGTAATATTACAAGTATAATTTTATCATGTAATAAAATTGGAACTAATTACATGATAAAGTTCTATAAATCAAATAATGAATTTACAAATTTTCCGGGGAATTTTTCGGACACGGGAAATACCACTTCTAATATTCTCGCGGTACAAGCTTTGGGTGGATCTAGCATTTAAAATAGTGTACACGGCAATGTCTCCTTACACGTGTATGCCACGTGGGTCCAGGTGGACGCCACAGTGGCAGCCACATCAGTGCCACGTGTATCAAGGCTTCCCCGACGGTAGGTGACGGCGTGGGGACGGAATCGGCGACGTGGCGCCTTGTCGTTGGTCGACATCGCGACGCGGCCACGCCACGCGGGGGATGACGACGTCGCGATCGTTCCCATCCGTCGAAGTCCGCGACGGCGGCGCTTCGCCAGATCCTCGCCAGACTTGTCGTTCCTATCAAGTTTTAGTTGTAATTCGAAAAGTTCAAATTTTTAGTGAATTTTAAAATGATGCAAAAACACGGGTGTTACTCCTCGCCGCCGCCGCCGTCGCCGCCACCTCTCGCCGCGGCGCTCGAGCCGCCTTCGCCTCAAGATGGTCGCACTCGCTTCGTCGGGGCGGAGGCTTTCGGAGGTCCCGGCGGATGCCTCGACGTTCTTGCTGTGGCCGGGCGGATCCGCCTTCGACACTCGCGCCACCATACCCCGCCTCGCCATCGAGGGGTGGGGGCTTCCTACAGCCAAACCCCTTGCCTGAGGTGCGGGGGGTCCGTGACCCGGGACGTGTTGCCACCCGCATTGTCGCCGCTTTGCTTCGACCCACCAGCGCCGACATGCCGGGTGCGTAGGTGCGAGCCATTGGGCTCCTTGCACTCCTTCTTTGACTACCGCGGTGTATGTCCCACCGGCCGCCACCGCCTCTCCTTCGGCACCTTCGGTTGCCCCCACCGCAAGCGAGGACACGGGTGGTCGATGACGACCGGTACGCGTCACAAATGATCGGCTAGCCGCCAAATCTGCTTTCGCGATCACCGCCCGAGAAGCGGTGCGGCATGTCCAGTCTAGCAAGTGGGTCGAGCGACTGCACGCACGCGCCGCCTACCCGACCCCTCACCGCCGCGAGGTTCCACGCAGCCTTCGGGGATGCCGAGCCATCCTCCAAGGCGGGGAGAATGCGCGCAGGATCCTTCCCCCTTCTCGGCGTCCGCCTTGGGGATGAGTGGGAGTCCCCGACGCTAGGGACACCCCGGCGCTTCCGGCCGCCCCTCGCTCCCAACCGCCACCGACCCCCGCCCCGGGGGATCGATTCGGGAGCACGTAGTCGTGCTCCACCGCCGCTTCCATCCAGGACTTCATCGCGCCACTCACCCTCCCGCCGACGCCGTCCTCCGGCCAGCCCACCCTCCGCTCCTCCAAGGTCCCTATCAAAGATTGGAAAGCACGACGTGCTCGTCTCCTTGCGGCAACCGAAGCATGACCCTCCTCCGATTGCAACGGAGCGGACGACATTGCCGGAGATGCCGAACAAGCTTGAGGGACGCCGGGTCGAGGCGGCGCCGCCCGAAGCTAAAGGGTAAGCTCGGGAGCACTTTCCTGGCAGCTTCATCCGAGGCAAGCAGAGGCGTATGCGCCGAATTCTTCCCTTGATGCGGCCCGGTGCTTTGCTGCCACCGGGGGAGACTCGACCGAGTCTGAGCCATGACGCCGCTCTCCAACACTCGTCGCGCATTAGTTTAACTTTTAGTACAATCAGAACGCACCACCGTTTAAGCCGGTGATTCTTGTATGTGTGTTTTCGTGCTCTTCGGCCAATTGTTTTGGCTAAAGTGTGCGACGTGTAAAACTCTATTTTCCCTTAATGAAGTACGTGCCAATGGGTGCGCTTTCGAGAAATTCCAGAAAAAAAAAAACTGTAAGGCATGAAGAACAAAACACATAGTTCCATGTTGCTAACATATTACCAACTTATATATATTTACAAAATTTTTGCATTCCCAAATGTGTCAAATGTTGAGGAGTTAGTTCCCCGGACAAACTCAAACTTCTTTAGACGTGAAACAAACTTATGCTATACCACTTGTTCTTTCTTTAAATAATGCAGTAAAAAAGTATCACAACCTCCACGTCAAGGTGATGCTTTAGCCGTTCCTTGTTATAAATAGCTGCCCTAGCAGCAAAGCAAGTTCATATTTTTTTTGAGATCACGCCGAAGCGCGTATTTCATGAAGATAGAGTTTGAACAACACGGCTAGACTACTGGATTTGACAAAGCGATTACATTGGAACTACAATTTGCTGACTTAAAAGCAAAGAATGATCAGCTAGGCAGCAGCAAGGAGCACCGCAATCTGGCTGTAGCCGGCCTCAGTCCAGGTCTGAGCCTCCTCAAAGATACGGTCCCGCAGAAGGATGGGCGACATGGAAGGTCCATTGAAGCTCATACTTCAACGAACAAATACATCAAATAGAGATGATTCAACACCTATACATAAACTACTATGTATAAACCTCCACCCTTGTCCAAGCGAAAATCTAGATTGTTGATTTGTGGTGATCTCCAAAGCGCAGTAAGCATTTTGCATGACGTTTTGATTCTCCACCCTATTTGTAGTAACAGCCAGAATTTTACCTTATCCAATACGTACCACTTGCTCTGTGTACCATGTACCTATATTACTATGTGAAGACCTTCACATCGACATTAAATGGGGAGATAACTCAAACTTCACTTGTTCTTTTTTTTAGATAATGCAGTAAAAGTATCACGACCTCCACGTCAAGATGATGCTTTAGCCGTTCCTTATTGTAAATATCTGCCCTCGCTGCAAAGCAAGATTTTTTTTTTAGATCATACCATTCACCTTTTTTATTGAGAGGAAAAGCAAGTATGAGCTGCAAAGCAAGCTCATACTTCAACGAACAAATTCACAAAATAGAGATCCAACACCTTTAAATAACCTATGTATAAACCTCCACCCTTGTTGCGCGAAAATCACCATTGCGGTGATCTCCAAAGCGCAGTAAGCATCTCGTAGTGTTTTGATTCTCTACCCTTTGTAGTAACACCCATAACTGTACCTTATCCAATACGTACCACTTGCTGTGTACCATGTACCTATATGTGAAGACCTTCACACCGACATTAAATAGGGAGATAACTCTCTACACTAAAAATACAGTTACCACGACATGGAGGATTCTTAAACAACATATATATAGAGTGAATTACATAAGTTTAGGCATTCTTACTGCACGCCTACATACAGATAAAATGAATCAAACGAGAATGAGAACAGACCGACCATCTATTAGGGATATACATCTTGCCCTACATTTAAAAATGCAACTAGTTTTAACATACCTTTCAAAGACAATTCCTCCCGGTAGTGGATTTATTGAGCGTATGAGCAGATGACATGGAAACACTTCACTATCAGCCATCAGATCGGCACCGGAGTACCAAATCACAAATATGGTTCCACAATGTCAACAACTGAAGCATCATTGCTTAGTATGCCACCTACTAGTATATATAAATGGCCGCTCCAAAAAGTTGGTCATATATCAGTTTTGTCACTACAAAACGATGAGAACAAGCCAATAATCCAGGCAGATACAGCTCAGCAGGACATTTAAGAAAGTAGCATAGCCGTCTGCCGGTCACTTATACATGAAGTTTACATAAGGTGCCACAACAAATTCGCCATTTTAATCTCACTGAGATAAGTTAGAAAAAAAGATAAAATTTATAAATTATTAAGAAAAACAGAAAGATCTAGCCATGAATTTGAAACTGTAATTACCATGAACAATAATACTCCCTTGTATTCCAAATTGTAAGTCATTTTAAAATTTTGAGAGTCAAAGCATCTCAAGTTTGACCAAAATTATAGAGAGAACTACAAATATTTATAACGCCAAATAGGTATAGTATCAAAAATATAATTAACAAAGAATCCAATGATACTTAGTTGGCATCCTAAATGTTATTATCTTGTCGTATAAATTTGTTAAATTTGAGATGCTTTGATTTTCTAAGATTCCTATAATGACTTACAATTTTGGATAGAGGGAGTAGTAAGGCCACTCACAAGCAGCACTCTACCATAGAGTCTAAGCATATTTATTACCTTCATATTTATTGTGATTTTGTCGATATGGTGCTGATGTGGCAAGATATTTATGGAAGAGAGTAAGACTCCAAGTCTTATTTAGACTCCAAGTTTATGATAACTTTGAGATAATAAATACTCTTAGACTCTATGTAGAGCGTGCATTGTGAGTGCCCTAATGAATCTACTATATGTTTTCTTAAAATCACTTGCCTTTGCTATTAGGCAGAACATAAAATAACCGTTTATTTATATCGAAAAACTACTTAGGCATGCCATTATGTATCGTCATTGTCCTAAAAAGGATGGAATTCTAATTCTGTCTCTAGGCAAACTAAATGTTTTACCTAGTTTATAAAAAAAGTAACGACATTATAACACTAAATAGATATACTATGAAAATATATTTCATAGCAAATCTAACGATACTTATTTGGTAGTATAAACATTGATACATTTTTGTATAAACTTTAGTTAAACTCAAGTTTTTTGACTCGCTACTGTGATAGAATTGTATTTGTTTGAGGATAAAGGGAGTAACATAATCTAAAGTAACCCTTATATTTGCCTCAAAATTGGCAACCCTATCATTATGATAGATATAAATCTAACTAGAGCATCTCCAAGAGATTAGCCAAACAAACTAGTTAAATTTGATGGTTTAGCTACTCTCTAAAATAGATTTGATAAAAAAAAATACTAGAGTGCTCAAAACAGACCGTAAGGATAGCTAGTGAGGTAGGCTATCCAAAAGTAGAGAGTGAATATGGTGGGACGAAAAGCTAGCCATTTTGGATAGTCGTATGGAGCAATTTTGTCTTAGTGATAGTTAAATTTAACTTTACAAAGTCATTTGGCTAGTCTCTTGAAGATGCTCTTATATTTGAATCTAGATTACCCACACCACATTAAAAAATAAATCAAAATATTCCAAATATAGTATCAAAATAAATTAAAAGAATACTTGCTACACATGAGTGGACAAGAGGATTATAGAGAATGGAATTTGTACAACAGGGGGCTGAGTGTTGTCCAATTGGTTGATCGTGAGGTCGCCATTCTTTTGGCAATGGAGTATGGACAAATTGATGGAGCTTATTGTGCAAAATCGGCATATTTGAACTTGGCCATTTCTATTCTACTTAATTGAAAAGCAGAGCTCCTGCTATTATGTTAAAAAGAAAATCGGCATATTTGGCACAGTTCAAATGATCGGTATCTCCTTTCAACTCCAAGTCCATTTGGAGGGCACATGCCAATGGGAGCACGGCTGCATGCGGAAGGGAATGGTCTTAGCGAGAGGTATGGAGGTAGATGGAGAGGAACACCAAGCATTGGTCTTCCCGGGAGTCAAGTGAATGCGTTTATTAGTTGTGCATCAGTGAAGGGTCGACTTTCCACACTGGCACCTCAACGAGTCAACAGCCCTTGAGGCATCCAAAATTCCCATTACAAAATTATCCACTTGCAGAAATTATCGTTGAGCCGTTCCTGCCGTCCAGGTTCACCTGCTTCTCCATAAATTCTCCATAAACAAGTCAGTCTTTTTTTTTTTTTTTGTCTAGTAGCTTGTTTGTTTCTCTCTTCATTTCTTTGTCTTAGACTCCTCCATTATTAATATTTACGGAATCTTCGATGTCATTGCACTCAAGTGGCATAATTATTTTATGGATGTACAAGCGATTAGAGATTACTATGGGTGTTGGTGTGACAGGGCTGTCAAGGACTCTTTTATATTCTATTTTCTTCCTTCTAAATAAATTAGCTGTTAAAATCAAAACTTATGAAACATGACATGTGTGCTATATATTGTAGACCTTTAATTTTAGTGTTTTGATATATATTTTTAAATATCTCATTTGAAAATAGGCAATATATCATTCCACTACATGGTGACTCAGCTTTGCAAATTTTATAAACGGAATATACTTTTCAGAGGACGAAAAGAGTTAGAAATAACATTCAAATTCCAGAAACAAACTGTAAGACATGAAGAACAGAACACATAGTTCCATGTTGCCGTGGTGGTAGGTATGGTATGGTGGTGCCGGTTGGTGGCGACCCGCAAAGGTAGAAACACATTTTGGTTGCCAACTGCTGTTTGCTTTTTCAATTGATCCTCACTTCGATCGCCTCATATTGTCTCAGCCGATTAGACCTCGACAGAAGGTAAGGTGCAGAACGTCTCCGTGTAACCACTCCTCCGTCGTGGTGCTACCGTGCAAGATTATATAATTAATTAACTAAAGCAGCCGAGCAGCAACCTCTACGAAGCTCAGCAAGCTGAATCAACCAACTTGTGTTCAACAAATACGTACCTGCAACTGCAATTAATTCACTCCTCCGGGGGCGCAAAACGAGGAGCAGCTGGCGTGCAACCTCCCATGCACGGCGTCTTCTCGCCCCCATCAGCCCGGGAAAGCGACAGCAGAGGGAGCTTCTGCGGAAACCACCCCGCGGCGGCCCCGCTTTGCTCCACGGACGGCCCTCCGCCTCCTGACGCCGCACTCTGCCGAGGTCCGACCGGCGGTGCCCCAGAATCCCCTGTGGGCCGCGGAGGGGACCTACAGCCACCGCAGCGTGCCGCCGAATCCCTCCCTTCGCCACACGCCCACAAGATACGCTGGAGACGATGCCACCGGCCTCGCCAGGAAGGCGTGACGGAGGAGAATGCAATTGCCTGCTCAGTTACCCGTGGAGAGACCCGTGGATGTCCTGGACTAATCAGCGCACAAGGCGAAGGATTCACGCACGCATAAGGCGCCTCCACCACGGCCTGTGCCTCCACGCTCCGCACCTGCGGACCTGCAACGCCGGACTGCCGTGGACGGTGACTGAACTGAAGCAACTCCGCTCCAAGCCTCCGACGCCTGGTGAACACACGACCCGAGACCGAGCCACTTCTCATGACCGTGACGGGTAAATAATGATGACACGGACGTAAGCTTCACCGAAAGTCCTCACCGGATAAAACAAGAAGGTTTCGTGGATCGGGTGATTTCTAAATGGCCAGCTAGATTCAAACAGGATCCTTTAGATCACTGGCATATTGTCTCTAGTAAACTTAGAAGACCTATTAAAAGTTGGGGCAGAATATTGACAAATCATCAGAAAAAGCAAAAAATGGAGATACTCAAAAAGATTGCTATTCTAGATGATAATAGTGAAATTAGAGATCTGAATCAGGAAGAATGGGAGACCAGATATAATCTTGAGAAGGATCTACTAAAAATATTAGCAGATGAAGAATCCCAGTGGCAGAGAAAAGGGGGTGAACAATGGATCCTAGAGGGTGACTCCAACACAAGCTATTTCCACAAATGTGCCAATGGCAGGAAAAGAAAAATGAGAATAACCAATTTAGAACATGATGGAATAATCTTGAATTCTGAACAAGAGTTAAGAGAACATATCACAGACTACTACAAACAGCTGTTTGGCAGAGCTGAAACTGCTGATTTGCACCTAGATCAGGACATGTGGGATCCAATCCAGAGGTTATCTAATCAAGACAATCAAAGGCTAACCACACCATTTACTCGAGGAACGGATTATGCTTTGAAAGAAATGAAAACAAATTCAGCACCGGGGCCAGATGGTTTTAGTGTAAGCTTTTTCAAGACTTTTTGGAAAGAGATGAGATTAGTTATTAAGGAAATGTTGGACAAGCTGCATAGAGATAACCTAGATCTATGGAGGCTGAACTATGGAGTTATAATCTTATTGCCAAAGGTGAAACCAGCAACAAATGTCAAACAATTTAGATCTATATGCCTGTTGAATGTAATCTACAAGATAATTACCAAGGTTCTTACAATAAGATTGACAGAGGTGGTGAGTAAAGTGGTTAGTAAATACCAAACAACTTTCATACCGAAAAGATACATTCTTGAAGGGGTAGTCATATTGCAGGGAAGTACTTCATGAGCTTAGAGCTAACAAACAACTGAGTTATCTTAAAATTGGACTTTGAAAAGGCTTATGACAAAGTGTGTTGGAATTTTTTAGAAGAAGTGCTTGAAATGTAAAGGGCTTTGATGAGTTATGGATTAAATGGATAAACAAAGCTGTGAGGGGTGGCAGGGTATGTATAGATATCAATGGGGAGAGAGGAGAATATTTTAGAAGCTACAAAGGTCTTAGACAAGGAGACCCATTGTCTCCCTTACTGTTCAATCTGGTGGTAGATGCTCTCTCAACCATGCTAACAAGAGCTAGTGATGCTGGGTTAGTTCAAGGCCTAGTACCTCACCTGGTAGATGGGGGTTTAACCCACTTACAAGATGCCGATGACACTGTTATATTTTTGAAGTTTGACTTAGAAAACTTGCGTAATACTAGAGTTATCTTGAGTTATTTTGAAGTAATGTCGAATGAAAATTAATTTTGACAAAAGTGAGATGTTCATAGTGGGACTAGATGACAACCAGCAGCAACAAGCTTTAGAGATATTACAATGCAAACAAGCTGTGTTCCCAATGAAATATCTTGGGATGCCGCTTAGTTGCAATAAGATTACAAAGGCTCAATTGAGTTATGTCGCTGATAAAACAACAAAAAGATTGGCAATGTGAATATTCGTCATCAGGGGGCAAAGCAATGTTAATTGAAACATGCCTTTCCAAAGATCCTCCTCAGACACTATGGGTGTCTATCAACTCTATGAAGGCAACTTTCAAGCTCGATACAAGTAGATCAAGTTTTTCTTGGGTGGGGGACAAGCAATAAGAAGAAATATCATATGATCAAATGGGAGGCGTTGAACGCACTCCAAGAATGTGGGAGGGCTTGGATTCTTAGGGTGTGTTTGGTTTGATTTCCCCGCAAAGCCTAGCTATCCTAACGTGAAGCCGTGATTGGGGTGAGCCTGTCTACAACTAGCCAATATGCCATTGTTTGGTTGCATACTCTTCTTAGCCCGGCTAGCTCGAGAGTGTTTGGTTGTTCCGATTCGTTTTTGATATTGTCACCTTCTCTTTAAGGGTGTGTTTGGTTGGGCTTTTGGCCGTGGCTTTTGCCCCCAAAAGCCAAAAGCCCAACCAAAGGGGTTGGTTGCCACCTAAAGCCAAAGCCAAAAGCAGCTTTTATTCTAGTGTAATTGCAAAAGCACCTCAAACCCCGCTTTTGCCGGCTTTTGGATGGGTAAGTTGGAGAAAATTACCCACTCCGCCACCGGGTTATGAAGGGCAAATAACGTTTCGACGTTCTTTCTTTCCCCAACGGGCCGGTCTTCCCGACTCCCCGACTCCTCCGCTATGCTCCCGTCCAAGACAAGAGGATAGGGTTCGGCGGCCTTCTCACCGCCGCCACTCCATCCCCTGGGTCGGAGCCCCAAATCCCCTCGCGCTTCCTTCCAAGTCCGACCGCCACGACGCTTCCTTCCAAGTCCGGGTCGCGGCGCCCGAGGTCCCCGCCTTTCCCCGCGGCCCTGCCTTCTCCTTCCCGGATCCACCGACAACATCACTGCAGGTCGCCCGGCATCGCCAGCCAGAGGTCGCCGAGCCACCACCCACCGGCGGGAAGAAGAAGTCTAAGCGGCAGGCAGCAGAAGCAGTCGCCAGCACCCGAGCCTCCACCCCCACGGACTTGGCCTGCACCGCCCACTTGCAAGGTATGTCGACCCATCCGTTCTTGCTATTTGTGAAGGATGTGGTATTGTTCCAAATCAATTTATGGTTAGTAGTGCCTATATGTATGGTAAATTTGTTGTGCCCCTTCCAAGTTGATTGAAAAAAATTTGTTTGGTTCAAGAATGGGTGACAAGGCAGATTGGAGTGATGCTTTTTGTGAGGCATTTGTTTGATGCCCGCAAAGAAGAGATAGAAGCCGGGAACAGGCCGATGGGAGTTTTCACTTCTCGTGGTTGGAAGAATGTTGTATCCAAGTTTAACCAAAAATCCGGTGGTAATCGAACAAAAACAATTGAAGAACAAGTTAGATGTGTTCAAAAAGGAATATTCAATGTTTATGGAGTTCAAGAATTGTGCCACCGGGTCTTGATGGGATGAGGCAAAACAAACTATTGTGTGTTCTGAGGAATGGTGGGATGAACACCTTGCTGTAAGAACTATTCTTGCACTTTAAAATTTGTATGTTCTTTGTTGAAGTGTGCCTTGCTAATTTTATTTAATTATTTTTAGAGATGCAACAATAAAGAGAAAGGAATCAAGTGCAGTCATGTAAAGTTTAGAAAACAAGGACCAAAATTCCTAGATGATTTGCATATTATTTTTGGCAAGTCACATGTTAGTGGGGCTTCAAAGCCTCATGGTCGAATAGTTATGTTGAGAGATGGCATTATTGTATGGACCATTAATGATTTTGTTATATTTATGTGGACAATATCACTTTGAGTGAAGAAAAATATGACATTTAGTTAATTTCAAATTTTTTTTTACATTCCAAATTTTCCATTTTAATAGAAAATATAGAACAAATTGGATTTTTATGAGTAATTTGCATATAAATATGCCATAGGTCATTAGGGGCATTACAGGTATTTACTCTACGTAAATTTACGCCTTCACAACACCTCTAACCAAACGGCCTCGCTTTTTCTACAGTTGCTTTCCAACAGCTGCTTTTTCCACACTCCACACACACAACAATTTTTTCAAAAAGCCACAACCAACCAAACACACCCTAAATTGGTATGGTTACCTCCCTTCAGTCATTTCGTCGAACACCTGATGAACGTCAAACAAAGCAGAGCAGGCAAGAAATCAAAGCAAGCCTAGACACGCCTACAAGCAAGAACAGCAGCACGGCAATCAAGCATTGACGACGGCATTGTTTGATGCACCTAGAGCAATCAGCACGCACACGCACGGCAACACCAGCCATGGGATTTGGTTCTCGAGCAAGATGTCCTTCTGGATGCTAGGCCCGGTGGACTGCATCATCCGGTTCTGCAGCACGGCCGGCGGCGCCATGGTGGTGTCGTCGTCGACGTCACCGCCGGCGACCATGTACTGCAGGAGGATGCAGCCGTCGAGGAACATCATGGCGGCGAATTCGTCGTCGTGGAGAGGCATGCCGCGAGCTTGACGTCCTCCATCTTGCGCAGGTGCGGCGAGCCGTGGTGGCAGGGGCCGATGGCACCACGCTCGGGACGATGTACCAATCCGCGAGCTCAGCGCGCAGCACGCCGGACACCATCCGCGAGCTCAGCGCGGGACCAACGGAGCGCCTCCAGGCCCGTGTGTACGCAGCACGACGACATATGGACACCATGGACGTCTCGCCCACCGCGTACCAGAGGCAGTGAGCACGGATGGTGGCCATCACCACGCTCCATGCCCCGTGGTCGCCGTGCTCGCCCTCGCGCTCCATGCCGCCGTGGCCGCGCCCGCGCCAGCAGATGCGGAGGAGCAGATGCGCCCGCGCCAGCAGATGCGGAGGAGCAGATGCGCCCGCGCCAGCAGATGCCGCCGTGGCCGCGCCCGCGCCATGGTGGCTCGCCCTCGACGCTGCAGATGCGGAGGAGCACGCTCGCGCTCGCGTCCGCGCCGCCGTGGTCGCGCCCGCGCCAGCGGCAGACGGTGCCGCGCCACCGTGGCCGCGCCCGCGCACGCGTCAGACGGTGTCGCCGCGTTCGCGCCGCGTCCGCGCCACCGCGGCCGCGCGGGACGGTGCCCGCCCGCCGCGCCGCCGCGCCGCCGCAAGACGCCAGACGGTGTCGCTGCCTCCGCGCCTCGCCCGCCATGGTTGGCCCCGCCGCCGCCGAGGAGAACTTGACGACGAGCCGCACGCCGGGCGCTGGGCGACGCTGGATCGACCCCGCCGGCCTGATTCGACCTCCTCCGCCGCCTGGATTCGCCGTTGGTCGGAGCCGCCGAGCACGGGGCATGGAGCGCGAGCGCTTGGTCGTTGGAGGAGGCGGACGAGCGGTGGGATCGGGCGGCGATGGGCGAGTTCGGCGGAGCACCGCGAGGATGACGAGCGGTGAGGAAGGGAAGAGGAGGTGAGGCGAATCACTTTTTGCACAGTGATTTGATGCACCCGCAACCCGGATGAGGGGAGAAGGCCGAATTGGTCTTCCTTGTTGGGCCTTCTCGTTTCGGTACGGACGCCCTCATCTCTTCCCCACCTAGCCGGGCCCCAAACCCAAAAATTGCAACCAAACAAGCGCTTATGCACCCGCAACCCGGATGAGGGGAGAAGGCCGAATTGGTCTTCCTTGTTGGGCGTTCTCGCTTTGATGACGGACGCCCCTCATCTCTTCCCCACCTAGCCGGGCCCCAAACCCAAAAATTGCAACCAAACAAGTGCTATCCGGGCCCAACCTAGCCTCGGATATCACTTTTTGATGCAACCAAACACACCTTTAGATGTCAGAGTTATGAACACATGCCTATTGGTCAAATGGATTGACAAGCTTGAAATAGATGAGGATAATCTGTGCATTTCTATCTTAAAGAGGAAATATCTTGGGCACAAAAGTATTTTCGGATAAAAACAGGAAGGGATCACAGTTTTGGAAAAGCCGCTTGACATTAGAAAATGGTTTCAAATGGGCAGAGTTATAGAGATATCTAGTGGTCAACAAACTAGATTTTGGTTAGATGTATGGTTAGGAGGTTGCCCACTTTGCATAAGATTTCCTAACTTATTTCAGGTAGCCTCAAACCCAAACATAGAGATAGCTGCCTTATATTCAGAAGAAGGGTGGAATATCCAATTCAGAAGACAACTGGTTGGGGTTTTAGCTGCTGAATGGACTGAGTTAATGGATGTACTAGCACATGTAGAATTGGGAAGTGATAGAGATAAGATGATCTGGGCTTTGGAACAGTCAAAGAAATTCTCCACAAAATCATTGTATAAATTCATGACTCATGGTGGAATAGAAGACATACAAATGATTAATCTTTTGAAATGTACAATCCCTTTAAAAATCAAGATTTTCATCCGGATGGCTGTTCATGACAGTATCCAGTCTGGGGTACAATTGAAAAAGAAAAACTGGCCAGGATCAGAAAATTGTTTTTGCTGTGACATCCCTGAAACCGCTGACCATATTCTTTTTCAATGCCCCATGGCTGTATATCTTTGGACGTTTCTAAGAAGTTCACTAGGATGGCAACAATCACCAACATCATGTGCTGATTTCTTACTACAGTTTCTAGATGACTGCCATAGAGTTAGGCAGCAGGTAACATTGTTTATTTGTGCAGGGGCATTGTGGACGCTGTGGAAGACTCGCAATGACATGGCAATTAACAAGAAAGTAATGGCGTCTCCGAAAGGGATGGTATTCAAGACTCTTCTGCTGATCAAATCGTGGAGACCGATGCTGAAGACAAAGATGGAGCCAGTGGCAGAAGAGATGATACACCTGCTCTCTTCGAATGCATACTGAGTTAGTGAGAGTTTAGCCTTGAGAAGAAGTGAATCATGGTTGTCTGCTATTTGAGTTTTAACTGTGTTACAATCAGTTCTGCTCATGCCGCCTACTTTCTGGTTTATGCATTTCGTTTACCGTATGTTAGAGTCGATGGTTTAGAGTTAAGTTTAGAGGTTGGTAGTAGAGGAACAGTGCGACACTTCTGAGTGTCTTGATCTTGTAAAACTGGTAACCCCAGGCCAGACCGGGGTGTTTGTTAAGCTTTCAATAAAGCCGGGTAAGCGCCTTTGGTCTAAAAGAAGCTTCACTGAAAAAGAGTTATGAGTCAAGCCTATTTTCCCAATCTCAACAAATCATGTTAGTCGGATCGATTCAGTTCTAACTACAGAGCCTAACACTAGATACTCCCTCACTATAGAAACCGAGTAAAACATACAATCTCATAGCGATTTTGCCTTGATTTCAGCTAAATGATTTCAAATGAACGGTTGAAATATGAACTTCCATAGTAGTTATTGCTTCAAATGTAGATGTCACCTTAATAGAATTTTGTTCATCTACAAAATTCTAACATGTTCTTTTGGGAGTCTATTTAGACATCTGACAACGAATATTTGCAATACTAAGATTACACACTAGTAGTCTCACTGCCAAGCTCACATACAAAGAAATGCGGAACACATCCACTCTTGAGAATGTAACAGCGAAGGTGTGGGTGTATTCCATTCCAGTGGAAAGAGTATGAATATATCCCAGTCCCCATATCCATTTGATGCGTGAATCAACAGAGTTACATCTCTTGGTTATCAGAGAACTATCAGTTACCAAATTTATATTGCCTTCACCAACTTGCATCAATGCCTATATAGTATTTGGGCCCTGGACGGTGAACACCGGAGGAACAAAAGTATCATTATCTACATGATGGTTTGGACACACTGACTGTAATCATGGCACACCAACGACACCTGTTCCAAAAATAAATAGGATATGCCATGAGCACTAATAGATTGAGATGATTCTAATTATAACTCAGTAATTTAAGAGATGCTGATGGGACTAACCAGTTTATCAACCTTTTAGGTACTTGGTGTTACTTCCATCTCACTAATTGCTACAGCTGGCATATTTCCATGTCTTTGGCTTCAGTAGCTTTGCACCTGGTGATCACTGATGTTAGGATTTGTCCATAGAAATACAGAGTGAATGAAAAAGCGTACAACAACAAGATTCGAGAGTATGGCATCTTAAAAGTATATTGCACTTCAATTGTACTGAGTAATTTCCCAATTGTATCTAAAACAAAAGGCATACATTGTGCATCCTAGTAGTGAAGTTATTAGGGTAAAAAAACATTAGTAACAGAAAAAAGAAGCCATTTTAGCCATCCCTCAATGCTGGGTCCTGATTTTAGAACTCAATGTTAGTTCCCTGAACTTGATTAGTCAAATTTCGTCAGATAGACAGAAGAAATATCAATTAAATGACAAGTAGAAATCTTCCTAGGCATCTCTGTTGGAAAGGTAACATCAGGGGACAGGGGAATAGAATCATATCCGTTCATTGCAATCCTTTTAGCCTGTTTAGAGTGTAATGGGATCACTTGGAATATTATTTTCTAAGTGCTGAAACCAGCAAGGCATGGTGACAATTACATGAAAAAGAAATTTTGAGTGACATTATTGATCCTGTGATTGCTGAGTACTTTCCACTATTCCTCGTCAACAGTTTCTGGACACAGTTTTTTGAGGAAAATTTTTCTTGACACAGTTCACACCTATAGATTCACATGCTAACATGACAAAAAAAAGAGTCATTTGATAAACTCGTGTGAAAAGATGAACTTAAGACTAGATTTGGATGACCAAAGCTAAAATAATCCTTGAAAGTATAGGAACTTTCCTATGTGCTACAGTGGAAACTAAGGGATTGACGAAATAAATAGAGAAGGGCACCACAGTCATGTGTGGTCGTGTGCTACAGTTCTCTCCAACGAAAGAATAGAGAAGGAGCACAAAGCAAAAATACCAGACTGGAGACTTCATAGTTGATCAGTCAACATTCGACGACACATGAATATTCAAATGATAAATAAATTTCAGGACCTAAACAAGATACTGCATGCATGCCTAAGGGCTAAGATAAGTGTAATGTATATTTCTAGATAGCGAATAGCAGCTTGATGAGGACAACGCACAAACGAGCAGACGACTTTACGCAATTGATAGTTAAATGGTGAAGTTATAGTTTAGTGGGTACCTTGGTAACGAGCATCCAGATCTTTATGAAAATCAACGGGGCTGTCCAGTCGCTGCCGCAGGGATGAAGGAAGCGACTTTTATACTTGACAGTTTTTAATTGTAAGATACCAAAGAGATGAGTATGCTTGTGGCCCATTGGGCAAGAATGGTGCTAGGCTTTCGCAATACTGAAGATCGAGGTTTCTCAGCATTCGGAGCTCTCCAGAGGTAGATTGTCCCTGATGGATGGGGGAAGGTTGAGAACCTCTGATAAGCTGCCACACCCCCATATTAGTAGAGATTCAAGGCATGGAAGGAATTGATCCCAGCTGAGAGATGAAGCCAGCTGTGGTACAGCTGTAGATGCCATGACGTCAGTGCTAACGCCTTGATTCAATGTAGGCCTGTCCTGTTGCTTGCCGAATACGGACTCAAGCTCTACTTTAGGACACCCTTCAACCTTCATTGCCTTGAGAGATGGGGGCACCTTGAAGATCTCTATCAGGCCTTCACAATCCCATATGTCTAGAGACTCAAGGTTGGGCAGAAGTTGGCTCCTTTCTGATGCTGTTTGCCCAGAGGCAGCTTGTGGGTATCCAATCAGGTTATTGCAGTACAAAATTACCAGTTTTCTCAAGGATACCAAGCTCTGGAACTCCTTTGGCTAGTACACAAGCGCATCGCAGTACCGAAATTTCAGATCTTGGAGGTGTGCAAAACATGTCCCAGGTGGTAGTGCGTTTGAGTGGAGGAGCAAGTCGCAGCCCCGTCCTAGCTGCAGTTTTGTCAGAGGCAATTTAATATTGTTGCTGTCGGTCGGCTCAAACGCACCGGCAGCTGGCAAACCTGTTTCTGTACTAAACTCCAGTACAGACTGTCAGGCCACGGATCAGGCACCGACGAGAGCTAGGTGGAAATCCGACGAGAAAGGAAACTTGAAGGTGAAGAAATGCGATAACAAATTGAGAAACGATAACTGAAGAACGATAACAGGAGAACGATAAACTGAAACTGTAATTCTGAATGAAGAAATGATTCGTTTGTTTCTCGTTGACGGTCCACCCATCCTCCCCTCGGCTATTTAAGCCGCCGTCATACAAGGTTATGAAGCCCACACGACCACAAGTCGGTTACAAAAGATATGGCCCAAGGCCCAAGCCTAATCCTATGAATCTCCTGAAGATCACCGCGCCTTTAGCCACTTGACTGAGTTGCCGGACGGTGAACAGTGAAGACCTTCCTGACATTGCCCTCCTGTTGAAATCCAGCTTGACCCCAAGCTGGAGTCAATGGATAGCGGCGTTGTAGATCATCTTTCTGTTCCCATGTAGTCATCGATTCAGGTAATGCAGTCCATTGTACTTGAATCTGACAGATCTCTGATCGGCCCTTCTGAATATGTCGGTACTGGAGAAAGGAAACTGGCTCCAACACTGTGAGAGGATCATCATGTAACTGGGCCAAATCAGCTAGAGGTTCCACAACTGGTGGGACATGCTTCTTTAGTTGAGATACATGAACAACTGGGTGAATCTTAGCATCCTCAGGTAATCCCAGCTTATATGCCACTGTACCCACTTTAGCCAGAACAGGGAATGGACCAAAATATCTGTAGATGAGCTTTTGATTACCTCTGGGAGCAACAGAAGACTGAATGTATGGTTGAAGTTTTAAGTAGACCAAATCCCCAACTTCAAAAGTCTTCTCAGATCTCTTTTTTTTGTCGACAAAGTGTTTCATGCATTCTTGAGCCCGATGCAAATGGTGATTAACCACATCATTCAACAAATTCCTTTCCAACATCCACCGATCCAAATCGGATGAATGCAACCGATGGTCCATGGTGATGCCAAAGTGTCTTGGTTTGTGGCCATAGAGAAGCTCAAAAGGACTCCTACCCAAAGCCTTATGGAAACTAGTATTGTACCAATACTCGGCTATGGACAGCCATTTATTCCACTTCTTAGGACAAGCATTCACAGAGCATCTCAAAAAAATTTCGCACTGGTTAAGCCTTTCAGTTTGACCATTTGTTTCTGGATGATGAGAAGAAGTCATGAGCAACTGCACATCAGCCAATTTGAACAACTTCTTCCAAACTTTACTAGTGAATATTGCATCTCTATCAGACACTATCTTGAGTGGCATACCATGCAATTTGTAAATAGTGTCCAAAAACAGTTGTGCAACTCCCTCGGTGTAAGGATGAGACAATGGAATAAAGTGGCCATATTTGGTGAACTTATCAATAACCACCATGATACAATCATACCCGCCGATTTAAGCGGCACCCAAGAATGAAATCCATACAAATAACTTGCCAAGCTTGAGTAGCAACGGTAATGGCCGCAACAATCCGAAGGTTTTGTATGCTCAACTTTGGCTTGTTGACGGACATTGCAACTCTTAACATAATTCTCAATATCATCCTTCATTTTGGGCCATATAAAGATCTCTTTGATTCTGTAATAAGTTGGCAAAGCTCCTGAATGACCACCCACTCTGTACTATACCTTTGCCTAAATAATGTGGCCCGAGCCAACTTATTGGTGCCCAACCAAATCTGCCAAACTGTCTAATGACACCATCAACAAGAGAGAAACCTTTGAACTTTGGGTCATCAGTTCGGATTATTAAGAAAGTCCTTAGCGGTGGATCATCCTCATATCCCACCTTTACTCGTCCTAACCAATCATTGTAGGCGAAGACCACAAAGATCTGAGGGAAGACTCGGGATGGCATCTAGAAAGAGCATCACCGCCAAATTATTCTTGCCCTGTTTGTATACTACCTTAAATTGCAAATCCATCAACTTATACAAGGCCTTCTGCTGTATCTTGGAGTGCACTCTATGCTCCACTAACTGTAACAGACTCTTATGATCAGTTCTGACTATAAACTCTCGATGTTGCAGATATGGCCTCCACCTTTCTACTGCCAAAATGATAGCCAGACATTCTTTTTCATATGTAGATAATGACTGATTCTTCTTACTCACTGCTTTGCTCAAATAAGCAATAGGATGATTCTCTTGCATGAGGATTGCTCCAAATCCAACATCACTGGCATCAGTCTCCAACACAAAGGTTTTGTCAAAATCTGGTAAAGCTAATACTGGTGCTTGTACTAAGGCTTGTTTCAATAAGCTGAAATGCCTCTTAGGTTTTACTTGTCCATATAAACCGAAAGTGCCCTTTTTCAACAAATCAGATAAGGGTCTGCTGATAAGACCATAGTGCTGAATGAACCTTCTGTAATACCCAGTTAAGCCAAGAAAGCCCCTAAGTTCCTTCAAATTCTTTGAGTGTGGCGGCCGTTTCAACAAAGCAAGTATCTTAGATTGTTCATTAGCCACTCCGCTGTAGAAATAACATGCCCCAAATACTCCACCTCCTCCTGAGCAAATGAACATTTGGACATCTTGACAAAAAACTGGTTTTGCCTCAGAATCTCAAAGACTTCCTATAATAAGGCCACATGCTGTTCAAATGTTTCAGTGTAAATCAGTATGTCATCCATAAAGACAAGCACCCCTTTCCTTAGTAACTTGGCAAAGATCTGATTCATTACTCCCTGAAATGTTGCTGGAGCATTAGTGAGACCAAAAGGCATGACAAGAAACTCATAAAGGCCACTGTGAGTCTTGAAAGCTGTTTTATGGGTGTCCTCATCTCTGACACAAATTTGATGATACCCTGCCCTTAGATCTAATTTGGTAAACCATTTAGCATTGTGTAGCTCATCTAATAGCTCTTCAACCACAGGCATGGGGTGCTTATTCTTGACTGTTTGAGCATTTAATTGCCTGTAGTCCACACAAAATCTCCATGACTCATCCTTCTTCTTAACTAACAAGACAGGAGAAGCAAAAGGGCTTGAGCTACACTTAATGATTCCACTCTGCAACATTTCTGTTAGCTGTTTCTTAATCTCATTCTTTTGAGATGGTGAATATTTGTAAGGCCTGATATTCACTGGCTGAGCTCCAGGAATCAAATGGATACTGTGATCACAAGATCTTTTAGGAGGTAAGGCTGCTGGTGTCTGAAAAATATCCTGATAACTGGATATGAGCTCTTGGATCTCCTCAGGCATCTCCTTGTCATGTATAGTAGCAACTGAATCAGGCATTGAACTAGAACTGTCAGACTTATGTGGTACTGCAGCTAGTTGCACACAATAAGCCACAACCTGCTTCTTGAGCAATCCTTTTAACTTCTTACTGCTCACTTTAAGGCACTGAGATGTGTCATGAGATAGACCTTTCAGAGATATCCTTTTGCCTTTGTAAGTCACTTTCATATGCTTTTTACCCCAGTGTACCCACATTGGGCTAACCTCCTCTAACCAATCCTGGCCCACTATCATATCAAAGCACCTCAATGGTAATATGCCCCTTTGTGTTGACAAAAGAGGTTCCCCGACAAGACCACTCAAAATCCACAATGCACGTGTATCACAAATCATAGGACTCCCATCGCCAGAAGTGAACGAGAGTTGGAGTACAAGCGGTGATATTGTTTGACAACTTGGTAGCCAACTCTTGACCGATAAAAGTCCCCACTTTTGCGCCTCGAGTCAATCAATACTAACATCCGAATTGTGCCCACTTTAGCACGAGTCTCATAGTTCTTCTTCGCGAGGAGGCGCGACGCGAAAGAGGCTCCTCAAGCGACATCACTTTGAATCCTCGTAACTTCCTCCTCCGTCTTTGTCCACGTAATCGATTCGTAATCCTCCAATACATCCAACAACTCCTCAACCACATGTAATGGAATATGAGCAGGACATTTATGATTCCTCACCCATTTTTCTCCACACTTGAAACACGATTGTTCTTCTTTTCGAAATCTCGAAGAGCTTGAAGTTTGTCTTCAGTTCACTCTTCATTGGTCCTTTAGCCTTACTTGGACTCGAATCAAACTGCTTCCACGGTTTAGGATTGCCTTTGCTGAATTCTTTGCTAGCAAATCGGCTTTAGTCTTGGTCAACTCTTCCTCTTGTAACGAGTGCTAGATTGCAATTTGAATCTACATCTCTTTAGGCTGATGAAGCACAATGACTCTCCCGATATCATCCCTAAGGCGGATATGAACCGAAAGTAACAAAGTATGTATCATCATACTTATCATTGTACGACAACAAGCCATGAGCCAACTCTTGAATTCCTCCAAATACTCCCCGCTTTGTTCCTTTTTGTTTCAATTGCTCAAACCGATTCAACAGGATTTGGTGCGATTGCCATCGAACTTCCTCATCACCTTGGCACACAACACATCCCAATCAGCAATACGAGTCTTGCCCCGAAGCATTGTAGCCAAATAGCTGCCGACCCTTTAAAGTTGAGGGCGCGAATCTCGTCTTCATTGTAGCATCCACAAAGATATACCTCGAAAAACATTTCACAATTATCACGCCAAAGCCTAGGATTAGTACCATCAATTGGGGAAATCCATCTTAGGAAATGGTGGAGAGCGAGGTTTAGCATCAAAATCCCGACCACCCCAATCACCCTCACGAGAATGGAATTGAATTGGAGGAGGTCGATAAGGCATACCCTGAAGATTGTACTGCGGCTGGGTTCCTTGGAACCCACCGCAGCGGTCGTTAGGTCCCAGGGGCCTGTCGTCGCTGCCTGAAGCTGCAGTCGGTGACGGTAAGGGTGCCACGTTCAGGTCCAGCCAGCCAGATGGGCGAGGCGGTTGGTGCACGAACGTGCCGTGCAGCACCGGCCTCTGCTGGAACTGGAATCCTGGAGGTGGCGTCGAGGCGTGGGACATCGCCATCGACGGGCCGGAGAAGTAGGAGGACGACACCAGCGGAGGACGCTGCGTGAACATCAGTGGTTGGAGTGGCGTAGACGTCGTTGTCGGAGCAGCGTAGGTGAAGACGTTCCCGCCACCTGGCACAAAGCCGCGTGAACGGCAGCGTAGTCGACGTCGTCATCGCAGGTATGGTAATATCCGTGAAGAAGAAGCTTCCAACACCCAGATGCGGTTCAGCGCTTGATCCACGCTGTAGCGTCTCCACGCCCCATTGCCGATTCGCCGCCAAACCGCCCGAACGACTCGTCCGCGGTCTTCTATCGGGCCTCCGCCCGGCGAAGCTTGTCGGCGTAGTACCCAGAGCTTCTGAACCCCATCGAATTTGGAGTTCATCAACTCGAATTGCTTGATGAATTCCTCCATCGACTTCTCCATCTCGACTTGGAATTTGGTCGGCTTCGCCGGCGCCCGAGGCGGGATCTTCGAACTCAAAGTGGTGCACGGCGATTGGGGTGGTGGATGGATTTATTGCGATCAATCTCAACAGCGAAGAACTGCAAAACGATCGGCTAATAACCGCAGCCTTGTACCCCAATCGAATCAAGCACACGCGATAGGGCGATGAAGCCGTGAATCACGGGAGCATGATACCATTTGTCGGGCCACGGATCGGGCAACCGATGAGAGCTAGGTGGAAATCCGACGAGAAAGGAAACTTGAAGGTGAAGAAATGCGATAACAAATTGAGAAACGATAATCGAAGAACGATAGCGGGGAGAACGATAAACTGAAACTGTAATTCGAATGAAGAAATGATTCGTTTGTTTCTCGTTGACGGTCCACCCATCCTTCCCTCGGCTATTTAAGCCGCCGTCATACAAGGTTATGAAGCCCACACGACCACAAGTCGGTTACAAAAGATATGGCCCAAGGCCCAAGCCTAATCCTATGAATCTCCTGAAGATCACCGCGCCTTTAGCCACTTGACTGAGTTGCCGGACGGTGAACAGTGAAGACCTTCTTCCTGACATAGACAGTGAACTAATAACTCTAGGAATTGCTGCTAAGATCTGCGGGTGGACATGTTTTATTTCTAATGAGCTGAGCTTTGGTCCCTCAGGTAGAGTTGTCAACTCTGGGCTTCCATCAATCTGAACAATCTCAAGGTCAGGGAACATCCACTGTTCACCATCGATTGCCTCTGTCACCCCCAGCTCTTAAGACTCTTTAGACCACTGAACTTGAGTTTCTTTAATCTCGGAAATGATGATGACCGTGTTGTAATATCACTATGTCCAACTGTTGATTGTGCCAAAGATGATGGGGTTGTTTGCTTTGAACCCTCCCAGGCAGAGCTCACGCCAGGCAGAGATCTTAACCCCAGGCGGAGAAAATCATAGGCCTGGGAGAAGCTCCTGCACCAGTCAACTTTGCTAGACGGCAAAGCAAAAAGGCTTGATGTACCTGCCGGTAATGCTGTCATCTTTGGACATTGATGAATCGACAACTCTTCAAGATGTGGGAACATCGTGTCTCCTCCTTGAGTTGCCCCAACTTGTTCCCATCCCTCAAAATTCTCCAGCTTCTTCAATTCAAGTACCTTCAACGCTGGAAATGCTGAGTGCACCCTTTCATAATCTCCACTACACAATTCTTGGAGAAATGGTCCTTTTGGTAGTGCTATCAGATTTTATTTCTCAATTGATAAATTTATAAGGTGCGGAAATATTATTTGTTGTCCTTGAGTTGCTTCATCAATCACCCCCATTTCTGAAAGTTCTCTAACCTTTCCAGTTTTAGCACAATCAATGTTTGAAACGCTGACCGTGCCATTTCATAATGTACCCCATAAAGTCCTTCGAGCAAATGGAGCTATCAACTTTTGGCAGCTGTGAATAGATAGCTTTTCAAGATGAGGAAACATTATCTGGTGTCCAACTTTTTCCCAGGCTGTGAATAGATAGCTTTTTCAAGATGAGGAAACATTATCTGGTGTCCTTGAGTAGCTTCGACGGCCTCCCAGCTATCAAAGCTCTTTAGATATTCTAATTCAAGTATCTTCAATGCTGGAAATGCTGACCATATCACAGTATGATTCTGACCATGTAATTGTTCAAGTGGTGTTGCCTCTGGTAGTGCTGTAAGCTTTTCACAGTTCTTAATGGACAACTTTTCAAGATGCGGAAATATTATCTGGTGTCCTTGAGTAGCCTCGACTTCCTCCCAGCCATCAAAGCTCTTTAGATAATCTAATTCAAGTATTTTCAATGCTGGAAATGCTGACCATATCTCAGTATGATTCTGACCATGTAATTGTCCAAGTGGTGCTGCCTCTGGTAATGCTGTCAGCTTTTCACAGTTCTTAATGGACAACTTCTCAAGCTGAGGAAATATTACCTGCTCTCTTTGGAGCCCATTTACTTCACACCATCTATCAAAAGCAAGTAGCCTGACCAGCATAAGCTCCTTTAGATTAGGAAAACTGAAGAATGTACCACCGCTGCACAAGCATTCTAGTTTTTCCAATCCTTCCAAACATAGAACTTGTAGAGCCGGTACTTGCCACAGTGGAGGAAGATTCTTCAGTTTCTTACAACCTGTAAGATGAAATTCAACCATGTTTGGCAGCTTATTCATCCACACAGGGAAACTGGTGCCTGGGTAGTATTTTATCCTTAGAGCCTCAAGTCCATGGGGAGCTTCCAGGCGTTCAAGAACCTTAAGACTGTGTGGTTTCTCTCCTCCTCGGTAGTTGTCCATCTTAATGACAATGCTATGAGTTCCTTTTTATTTCCAAGAAGGGGCATCTTCGCATCTATTGCTTCTGTCACATTTTCAAGTTGAGTAAGCAGTAATGAACCACTAAGGCTATTTAAATGCTGCAGCTGTCCGATGCTACTGCAATCAAAACCCAATACCCACTGCAAAATTACTGAGTGTTTGCAGGGAAGTGAGTTGCCCAAGTTTTGGAGGCATGCTCTTCAAGTTCTCACATCCGTGAGTGTAGAGGTGCCGAAGTGCAGTCATGTACTTTATTTGCTTTGGAAGCTGGCCAAGATTCTCACAGTCAGAAACATCCAGTGTATGCAGATGATACAAGATGCTTATATCTTCTGGAAGTGACTCTATGTCACTCCCCTGAAACATCAAGATACCTCAGGTGATGTAGATACTTTGGTTTCAGTAGGAATGTGCCCTTACTTTGAAAGAGTGATAAGGCTCGCACAGAGTTGTATTTTCCTAAATGATGCAATGAACTTTTGATTTTTCTAAAACATAGTAGTGTCTGGATAGCTGGAGATCTTGTCTTCAGAGAATGATTCATAATGCCCTCTGATCCATCACATGACAAAAATAAATGGCGACAAGTGTTCTGAAGAAACTCACTCTGCTTTGGCTTCTCATCAGCTATGGTAGCAACTTCATTTTCCATGGCAGACAGTGCCACATCATGCATGAGATCATGGATTTTACATGTAGTTCTAAGGCAATACCAATCCACGTCATTGTCCTTTTTGACTTGCTTTACATCTTGAAAGAATGACCTTGAGACAAGCTCCTCAAAATTGTGTTTACCAGTGGTTTCAAGATGAACGCCTTCTTCTTTGGGAACAAAGCCATTTGCCATCCATAGTTGGATCAGGAGTTTCATGGGAATCACATAGTCCTTGGGAAACACAGCAGAGAAAGCAAAGCACTGTTTCATATGATGGTAGGTCATCGTAACTGAGTTTGAGAATAGGCAGGATTTTGTCATCCTTGTTGTGGGCGATGCTTTTGCTTAGGACAGCCTTCCATTCTTGACTTGTCTTGCCACGTAGCACAGATCCAAGTGCATTCGCAGCCAAGGGAGACCCTGAACATTTCTGCACAACGTCATCAACCAAGGCCATTAGCTCAGCTGGCCTATTCTCTTGCGAACCGAATGCTTTACTCTCAATAATTTTCTTCATGGCTCCGGCATCCAAAAGTTCAATATCATGGCTTCAACTGTACCCATTAGTTTCGCAACTCCTTGCTTGCGAGTGGTTGTCAATACGACACAACCGTTCCCACCATGCTTAAGGTTGGCTTTTAGCTGCTCCCACCTGTCACCGTTCTCATTCCAGACGTCGTCCAACACGATAAGATACCTGTTTGACAAATAAGCCTGGTATTAGTGCATGGAGAGCACAAGAGATTTCAAGTTCGTGCATGTTGTAGAGAAAATGTGCAACTTAGATTGAGCATGGCGTTCACCTATAGCTTATTTAACTAGAAATGTGCAACTTAGATTGAGCATGGCGCTCACCTACAGCTTATTTAACTGTCAAGTTTGAGGGTCAATAGTTTTTATGGTCTTCAAGCTTCGTAAGACGAGTGGAGTGACTGCGAAATACTTTAGAATGAAAATTACATGTCACCTGATGGGGTTTGTTTGCTCTTTGTGCTTATGTTAAGTAGTTCATACTGTGAAACAAAGAGTGCAATTTAGGTTTATACTAAGTCAAATTTTATTAAATTTAACTTTATTTATAGAAAAATATCTATAATTATATCACGCAAGTTTAAACTCCATCCACCTCTGAATAAATGAATTCAAAAATTGTAAAGAGTTGTCTTACGTCAATTTTTTTGAGTTTTAACGAATGCATAGAAAAATAGAGAAAAATATGAAACCAAATAAATATCACTATATATACCATAAACTATATTTTTATATTTGTTCATTTGTTGTCGTAAATATTTATCCTCTTTTAAATTTGGTCAAACATTAAAAGATTAACTTAAGTATGTACGTGCGGTGACCGTTAGGGAGCGCTCCCGGCGACTCCTCCCCACCCGCGCGCGGCGCCTCCCCCCGCGGCGGCCCACTCCCCCCTCCCCTCCCCGCCCACCCGGCTCCCCCCTTCCTCCCTAGCCTCAAGAGCCTTCCCCTAGCCGCTCCCTCCGGCCTCGTCCGCATCTCCGGGGGATGCGGATCCTCCGCCTCGTCGCCTGCCGCCCGGCCGGGCCGCCTTTGTCGAGCCCTCCACGCCCTAGCTGCCGGCCCTACCTGCGAGGGACGCGGAGCGCCTTCACCTGCACCCCCCCGACCCCGTCGCCTCTTGTAACAGACCTCCTAATTCGGGCCCACCCGCACCTTGTCATTGTCCCAAAAGACCTCGACAACGCAGTGCGGATGCACCCAATAAATTAAGAAACCTGCCGAGTGTCATCGGAAACCCCGATTACACCACTCATACAGGATCAACAAAGGAGTAGCTACAACATTACAACATTTGTTACAAAAATATAGATCGAGTCTTGGAAGAATAATAACATTAATTTTATAAAATGTGAGTAAGTTACATTTGAGTAAACTTAACTTAATTAATTTTAAAAGCTGAGTAGACTAGAAGACAACCAGATCATGTCGTGCCCACCGACATAACCTTGATTAACAAACACATAACCTTGGTTAACAAAGACGAGTCAACACACGCAACAAGGGTTAACAAACCCCGAAAGTGCGGGAGTACTCAACAAGACTTACCCGACTAAAGAAAATAGGAGAAGACTCGTGAATGTGGTCCAATAGGATTCAAGGTAAGGCTTTAGCAAGAATCAAGGACTCTTTTCTTGAGATAAGCTTACTATAAGTGAATCCTTACTTTCAATATTTTTAATTCAGATTAGTAGCTCATATACTCTAGGTTATCCTATTTTAGAGCAAACATATTTTTCTTATTTCAACTCTCTTTCCTCAAAAACATATTTCATCATTTACTACGATGAAGGTCGGAATCGGGTCTCCTTCTCCGAGAAGCAACGGCGATTCATGAACCGATTATAATCAAATTTGGGATCCCTAACCACACGACATATGTAGCACTTAAGCTTGCATATATCAACCTTCTTTCAGATTTGTCCAAAAGCGGGGAACGAGGCTGCGCCACCAGAGCACAAGTACTCCACCTCCCTACCCCGTCCTAATGACGGTTTGACCGGTAGGGGTGGGTACACGCTTCTCCCCGCCATCTCTCCACTCCCGGTCGCGTGGTTGCCATTCCCGATTTGGCTCCACCGAGATCCCGCTTACCGAGTATGTGGCTAGTTAGGGTCGGCCCGATTGGGATGTGCCCGGTCCGGATGTGCCATTGACCAAAAAGGTCTCAGGGGCGCAATATCGTTCAAAATGTCGATTTCACTCGGGCCAAACAACGGGACGGTCCTTAAGCGACCAACACGGGACAAGCACGACTAGGAATCCCACGGCTTTCAACCTACGTCCCGTCCGATCTCAAATTCATCACTACTTCTCTTTCTTTTCCCAAAAAGGTACCATCTTCTCAAATAAAACATTTTGATAAAATAGTTTAACTAATAAAAGCAAGGCTAAGCATCTCTAAGCATTTTCAAAATAAAACAGGTTAACAAGGGTGGTATTGCAATAAACAAGGATGGTAATGCAGCAATTAGGTTATCACTCAACTCCTAATTACTTAATGCAACCTAGCATAGACATAAGTGATATAAAACTTTTAAAACATCAAGGAAGGGTTTAATGTAACTTAGGGACTTGCACATTTTTGGGAGGGGAAAGTTAGATTCCGCAATCGGATCATCCGAGTCATACTTGACACCAACATCTCTAGTGGATACACCTTCTCCAAAGCTCGATCATCGTGAAACCACATCACCCTCGTTCACTACACGTAATAATGATGCATTGCTTAACATGATGGAATGGTAAACATGATGCTTGATGGATGCATGAAATGATAACAACTTGAGTACAACTTTCCTTCACGATAAAGTTGCAACCCAACAAAACCAACTTGTTGAACTACTCTACAAGATATCATCACCATTGCCTAAGGAGTTCTCAAGGACCATTTGAGTGTGTATGATCCAAGATTCACAAAACAACACAAAAAGTCACACAAAAACCTAAATTATTTGACACTAAACAATTTATAAACCACATGAAATAATAGAGCTTAAGATAGAAAATAATTTAAACATTTCAAAATGACTCTAAACTTTTTTAAACAAGTAATTCACATCATAAAAACAGTACCAAATAAATTTTCATGATTTTTGAATAAATATTTTATTTTCTAAAAATCATAGAAGATGCATTTTTCAATTAAAATTTGTATTTTTTGAAACATGCAAGAACTACTCAAAAACTCAAGTTTTCACAATTTTCATGGATACACATACTCATGGAAAGGCTCTACAAAAAATTTTTTAGAATTTTAGAAGCACTATTTGAATTTATGCAAAAATCACAAAATCGCAGACACTATTCAAAACAAACAAATTAGAAAAACATTTCTTTAAAAGAAAAAGGTCATCGGGCCTAAAAAGTCGGCCCAGCCAGTGCAGCGGCTGGCGCGAAGCAGCGCATGTGCGCCCGGCGGGGAAAAGGTAGGCCAGTCCCGGACTGCCCGGCTTGGTCCATTTGTTTTCTTGAAAAAGAACCCGGTCTTTTACAAAAAACAAACTAGCCCCAAACACTATTTGGCACTATTCCCTTGAGTCATGAACTTTACATCTAGACCCCTGTCATTCCTTCTATTCTCGTTTTTCGTGGTCCCCGGCCACACCCCGAAAGCAGAGCACCGGCCCACGGCGCTGTGGCGGCGGCGGAAAGCGACCCACCGGAGCCCTCCCGGCGAAGTCGGCAGCGACTTTCAAAGACGCATCTAGGCGACCAAAAGCCTAACCTAACCGAACCCAAACCGTCCCCGGGAGCGCGGTCACGCGGCGAGCGGTAGGGTGGCAGGCGCGTTTCCAGAACGCCGTTCAGCGGCTATGGCGTGGAAGAGGTCAAACAAAGGACACAAACACTGTTCCAAGAGCTCACCATAAACTTGATTGTCAAGATAGTTGAGGCCAAAGTGCAACGGAAATGGGTGGACGACGGTGACGGGCGGTCGCGGGCTTACGGCCTGTCAATCGAGCCCTCCCGGGCTAAGATGGCCAAAGACGCCTAGGGCGCACCAAAAAAGCTCTGCGAACCTAAACCGCCCCTCGAGAACGACCGTACGGCAGCGCGCTTGGTGGCGCTTCTGCGCCGTCGCTATGGCATGAAGAGGTCAAACAAAGGACACAAAACGGGGAGCTCACCATAAACTTGATTGTCAAGATAGTTGAGGGGCTGCAACGGAAATGGTGGACGACGGCGGCGTCGCGGGACGCCATCACGGCAACATGGGGCGTTTTTGGCAGGTAAACGCGACACGGCCGAAATGACCATGATCACGGCATGAAGAGGCTAACTCAACGCACAAGATAAAACGAGAGGCTCACCGTGGACGCCAATCGACGACGGGCGGATCACGGCGGGGCGGCGCTGAGAAGATGGGGTTACGCCGCAAGAGACGGGCTCGGGCGGCAAGGTCTAGCTCAAATGGCGCTATAAAGGAGTTGCGGACCGTTGGCGAAGCTTGATTTAGATTGAAGTGCCGGGCTGGCGGCGGGCGCAAGTGAGCGAGCACGGGCGGCGGCGGCGGTGCGCAGAGAGAGGAAAAGGAAAGAAACGGCGGCCTCGCCGGCTTTTATAGGGCACCGGGGAGCGATGGTGAGGTGGCAGCGCCGCGAATCGGCCCAACAAGGCCAGGTCGCGGCGCGGGGACGCGGAAGGGTCGAGACGACCACGCGGACGCCGGCGACATGACGGCATGGGCGGCCATGCCGCCATCAGAAAGCACCCAAACCCTAACTTTCGAATTTTTGCAAATTACTTCCAAAATTTGAACTAAACTCGAAAAACTCCAAAAAGCAACTTTGCTTAAAATTTCAAGATCTACAATTTTCACAATTGGAAGATTTTCAAATTCGCCTCTAAATATTACTTTTTGAAATGGGGTCAAAAATGGAAGAATTTTGAATTCAAATTACTTTTAAAATTATACAAAAAACTTGAAAAACTTTGTACATATCTTTTGTTCATCAAGAAAAGATCTACAAAGTAGCTTTTGGAAGTTTTGTCAAATTTTTGCTTAGATTTTTGAATTATAGAAAAGGGGGTAAAGAAAAGTTAGGGTTTAGGGTTTTGAGGCAAAAGGGCAACTCGGTTTTTGATTCTTTTTCGCGTCTCTTCGGCGAGGACAACGTAATTAAGCATAAAAGAAACTTATTTTTGTCCAAACCATGGCTTAACTGGTAGTAACACACGGGGTGTTACACCTGCCATCTTTCGTGGGTGGCGGCGCCCAGCGGCGGCGGCGCTCACCGACAGCGCCCGGTGAAGTCCGCCCATCCCGGCGCAGCGCTTCGGTGCGCCGTCGGGGATGGGTGCCACGAGGCCAACCGTTGACAAATGCAAGAATAGCACCTCCGGGGCGACGACGCCTCCGCCACTTACGCGCAGTCCCGGGCGGGTCGCCGCCTCGGCCCACCTCCCAGGAGAGTGTCTGACCACGTTGTGGAGGGCGCCGGGCGTCCCGCCTCGCCTCGCCGCGGGCGGCTGACGCCCCCTCGGAGGAGTCCTTGTCGGTGTTGGTTGTGCCCACTCCTGCGCGCGCTACGTCGGCGGCGTGGGCGCCGACCGGGGCCAAGGCGGGAGCATCCCCCGTGGCATCACGGCTCGTTCGCCCGAGGAGCGTCGAGAGGGTGAGTTCGGGTGGCATCGCCAGAAGCGGCGTCCGGCCCCCGCTCGCCCGGACGTCCCCCTCAGCGCCATCACCGGCGGGAGCCTTCCAGCCTGGAAGCATGCCTTCCTCGAGTTCGCACAGGGAGGCGGCCGGTGCGCGGCGCCTGGCCGACTCAAAAGGAACATCACCGTTGGTGGGAGGCGTGAGTGGGTGCTTTCGTCGCGGCCTTAGCTCCGACCCGTCGCCCAGCCTCCGCAGCCCCTAGCGCCCGGCGATTACGGCTACCGGCGGCCAGCGGAGCCACACCGCCGTCTCCCATCAACCACCGCCCCCTCCGTCCGGACGACCAAAAAGGGTATGCGGTGGGTTGGCGACTGCTTCTCCATCGCTTTCGGACGGCGAGGGCGAGTTACGTCGCGCTGAGGCCCCATACCATCGCGCCAAGCGCGTCGTCCATCCCCTCGCGGCGTTCCCGAGCTCCGTCGTGGGCTCGCAGCGGAGGGGACGGTGAAGCCCTAACATAGGGCAGGAGACGGGCCTTTGCCCCGGCGCCGGATCGGTCGGCCCAAGCGCCGAGCGGCGTCGGGATCGCGGCGCCGCCCGACCATCCTCGACTCCGTCGGCGCCCATATGAGTGCGCCCTGGTGTACTAGCGTTGGTGCACGGCAGCACCACCCTGGCGGCGCACTACAGGGGAGACACTCCACGAAGGCTGCGGCCCGGTCAGGCGTTCCTTACTGCGCCCGGGCAGCGTCTACGCTCACCTTTGTCTCGGGCCACGCCGCCTATACGCCCATGCGATTGGGGCGGACCGGCCGGGCAACCTGCTGCGGATCTTTGCTTGGGAGCTGGCAGCAGCGTCCTCCACCTCACGAGCATGTCGCGGCGTCACGCTTTCCGGCCCATCTAGCGCCCGTCGCCGCCCTATCGGCCTACCTGCGTTGGGTTGTGCTTCAAGCGCCCAGCGGAGGATCACGTCGCCCGCGGCTTATGCGTCTACCCCCGCGTTGCCTCCTCTGCAAAGTCGCGGCCACCGGGCCCATGGCTGCATCGGCGGGGCGGGACGGCGCTTTCGTCGATCGGCCCCTCCCGCCTCCTCGGCCCGTGCGGGTTACTTTCCTTCTGGTACGCTTGGGAGCTACCGCCGCCCAAGCCCACGCCGCCCCTCTCTTGTTGGGCTTGCGTGGGCACCATTTCTGATAAAGAGATTAGGTGTGGCCTCCACCGGATCTTTGTCGACCCGGACAGCTGGGACCGGTTGTGTCGCGGCGCATCTGCCGTGGGCGCTACCTCTGCCAGACTTGGTCACCGTCTTCTTCGACCCAGCTCGTGCGGGGCGCGTCGCGTAGCCCGCGTTGTCCCCTACTCGAGTGGACCCGATCTTTTGGAAGAGCTCTTAGGCCTCCCTGCGTCGGCCGATCGACCTGCGTACCCACCTACGCACATGCGGTCGAGCACGCCTTAGCCTCTGCGCATGAGTCGGCGCTACGCCCGCTGGCGGAGGCCGGAGGTCGGCGGATGCCTCGAGCGTTTTGCGCGTGCGGGCGGATCCGCGCCGACACTCTGCGCCGCCACGCCATGCCTCTCGCCGTCGGGGTGGGGGTTTCCTACGGCCAACCCTTGCTTTGGAGGTGCTTGGGGGTCCGTGACCCGGGGCGTGTTGCCACCCGCATCGTCGCCGCTTTGCTTCGACCCACCGAGCGCCCGACATGCGGGTGCGGTAGGTGCGAGCCATTAGGGCTCCTCGCACTCCTTCTTCGACTACCTGCGGTGGATGTCCCAGCGCGCGCCGCCTCTCGCTCCGGCACCGCCGGTTTGCCCCACAGCATAGCGGAGGACCGCAGTGGTCGATGGCGGCGCGGAGTACCGTGTCGCGGCGACGAGGCTAGCCGCCAAATACGCTCGCGATCACCGCTGGGAGAAGCGGCAGCGGCGTGTCGATCTAGCAAGTGGGTCCAGCGACACATTGCGCAGCGTCGCCTACCGGACCCCTCACCGCCCGGCGAGGTTCCACGCAACCTTCAAGGATCCGGGGCCGTCCTCGGCGGGAGAATGTCGCGCGAGGGATCCTTCCCTGGCGTCCTGT
>JADLZK010000033.1:0-10184 GCA_015847255.1 Hyparrhenia diplandra
GGGGGTCGAGCAACGCGGTTTTTGGGGTTGTCGGTTGTGACCCGGACCCACCGATCGGACTCTTTGGTGAGTCAGGTCGATCGTCGGTCGGTACGAAAATCGTGGATTTCACCCCAGCGGCCACATTTCGTGGTGTGGCCTATTTATACCCCCCTTTGGCTGCCTCATGCTCTCTCTTGGTCATTTTGAATCATTCCTAACACCATAGAGCTGAGCAACAACACTCCCTCTCTCTCATTCTTGCTTGTGAGCTTCATTCTCAGTTCTTGCATCTAGAGGCACTTGGGGATCGGTGTGAGCGGTTGGTTTCTTGTTTCTCTTGGAGACACCGCTCCTAGCCCGGCAGTGATTTGGTGGAGGCGTTGGCAAGAGTTGGAGATTGTTCTTGGCCACCTCCGGGCGAATTTGTGAGAGGATCACGCACTCCTCATCGGGAAGACAAAGTGCAAGGAATACATTGCTCGTGCTTTGGGTACCTCACTTGTGAGTGGTGTGTTGAGGCTAGCAAGTGCACCGCCTAGCTCAAACACCATCCTTGTGTTGGTCGGCACAACGGGAGACTAGCTTGTGCGATTGTATAAGTGAACTCGGGTCAACACATCGACGTGTCTCTTGTCTTGGTGATTGGTTCATCGTCTCATTGTGTTGATTGGTTCATCCTCTTCCGGTGATTGGTTCATAGCCTCTACACGTTGGTATATCGCTCTCGCACTTGCATTTACATTCCTAGTTTATATTGTGTAGAGAGCTAGCCTTGCTTTGTGTAGTTGTTCTTGCTAGCATAAGGACCATACTAGGATTGCTCACTAGATAGAGTAGTGACATAGCCCCTTGATTGATATAGAGATCATAGCATATTGTTAGAATTATCACTAGAGGCTTGCAAGACAATAGAGCTAGTGCAAACCGCGTTCGCCACGCCATTTGTTATACTAATCGGTTTGTTAATTGAGCTTGTAGAAAATTTTTATAGGCTATTCACCCCCTCCCTCTAGCCATCTAGGACCTTACGGCATGGAAGATGTCTCTCCCTTAAACCCCTTGGTTGCATGTCATGGGAAATATTTTTGCCGCCAAGTTTGCATGCTAGAGTCGGTTTTGGGGCCGAGAACAAGGAGAGCCCCCCATTCTCCCTTGCCTTCCCTATATAAAGAAGTCCTCTCACGCATTGTAACACACACAACACACGAGCTATTCTCTCTTCACTTTCTCTTCTTCCTTTTTATTAGCTAGGAGTTAGGCACAATGAAAAAGATCAAGATCTTCTTGGAGGTACTTGGTATGATCAATATAGTTTTACTTATGTTGATCAATACTTTGCTCTCCAGATTATTCTTGTTCTTATTATCAATAGCTAAATAGAGCGGAGTTCATGCGATATGATCTTAACATATGAACTAGTATATAGTTTGCATGTCATGATCTTGTCAAATAGAACTTTATGTGTAAATGTATTATACATACATGATTAGACCATAATGAGTTCTCCCTTAAGTTAATTCTTGGTTGCTTGTCGGTTTGCGGGTTAGGTAGATCCGTCCTTGTGGTGGACGCCTTTCGGTAGAGGGCCTCGCGGTGGGTCACCCACGATCAACGCTAGAGTAGTAGTCACGGCGTAAACATGGTGTTTATGCTAGAGGCTGCCTTTTGTTTGCCTCGAACGGTTGAGGTGGTAGGCGGCAGGTGGTGATGCCCTGTCCGGCCCTTGTAATCCCCCACGTCGGTGTTCGGCGTAGAGTCAGGGGCCGGCAACGCTTGGCGGACCGGTGTTATCCGGTGTTGAAGTAAACCAATAGTAATTGAGGTTATCTTGAGTTAGAATCTCCGACGGTATAAGGCATGCATGTATATCTGTTATCTTAATAAAGCTATATAGGATATCCTTCTCCTAGCATGTTTTCTTTTTATCCTTTGAGATTGGTTCAAGTGTGTGTGTCATATTATCCTTTTCTTTGTTATATTTCTATTATGAACCTTAGTCATGCTATCTAGTCCATACTCATGCTAGAGACTTTCACCGTGCCTTCCCATGGGAAAATATAAATGAACGATACCTGAATACTCCCGGGTGAAATGCTACGATGATAGATCCGATGCGCTTGCGGATTGACCTTTGCACATATGAATCCATCTATCATTGGCGTTTCTTGACATTGTCACTCGAGGATATTATTTATCTTTTTGTGCCGACGCTAAGAAATGTCAACAGAGATACAACTTAATCTTTGCGAGATGGACAGGTTTGTTTGGAAATGGACGCGATCGAGCCTATTCGGTGTCATTGGCTTACCGTGCCTTCTTCAATGGCGGGGACCGACATGCTTGGGGCCAAGGAGCTACGGCGCACCAAGGCACCTTCGAGAGTTCGCTTCTTTTTGGTTGTTGCTACACCGACGCGCCCGGACCGGAGGCCGAGGAAAGGTATCGCCATGGCCTCGGGGATGATGACTCTTGTGCCCTCTATGGACAAGAGCCTAATACTTGTGATGACCTTGTCCTTGGGTGTGTGATGGCGAGGCGGCTTTGGCTTTGGGCGCCGCTCTCTCCCCGGTGCGGAGGCTATGGCGCCCGATGGCGAGCATGACATTGCTTCTTGGTGGATCGTCGAGGCGGCGTCTCGGCAGGAAACTTCCCAATGTTCGACTCCTTCTTGCTCTTAATAACGTGGATCTTGTGGAAGGAGTGCAATGCGAGTGTTTAGGAACCAAACATCTACGTTGGCACGGCTAGTGAGGAACCTTGTCCGGGGAGGTGAGCTTTGGGTGCGGGGCGGGCTTCAAAACTCTTACGTCGGTGCTAGCTATCCGGTCGCTAAATGTAGTACCCATGTAATCTAGTTTGATCTTGTTAGCTAGGCCCCCTCTCTTTTGCCTTAGCTTGTTGGCTCGTCGTTTGTTTCGATTTTAGCTTCTTTTGTTTTGATGTCTTCTCGGCATCTTTTCATAGTTAAGTAATTGGATTTGGGTTTTCCTCCTCTTAATGAAACACGGGTGAATGGTCCAATCGCGAAAAAAAAAGTACCTTTAGCGATAAGTGACATATACAATAGCCATATGCAAGACACGCCCGATGAGACAGGCCTCTTGAAACCCAAAACTCCACCCCTTTGACCTTTGGGACATGCAATAGTGATGGCTTAATGCTTGACCTCTAGAGTTTAGTCTTTAGAACACATAGCCATGCGAGGCTCAATGGTAAAGGCCATTGGTTAGGGGGCTCCCACCCGGGGGTTCAAATCTTGGGTGTGACACTTTATCCCTGGATTTATTTGAGTGATTTTTCAAGCACTATGCATTAAGTGGTAGGCGGCGCCCCCCGTCGATAGCGAGGCACAGTGGTGACTTCGGAACTTCAAGATTTGCGGCTCAGTCCTTCGAAGGTGCTCATAGGGGTAGGGTTTCGCGCACGTGTGTTCATAGGGGGTGAGGTAATGCGTCGTGTTGAGTGTCTGCGTTACTTGTGTAATCTCAAAAAAAACGAAGAACGAGGTGAAATAGCCAATGGTCAAAGCAACGATAACTGTGTTTTCTCGATTGGATAGATGAACTGTAAGTAACCGGGGTGGCCGGCCTTATCTCAATAAGAAAAATCATTTTCATACAATTTATATGTTTCATGTCAGATTAGATGGGTTTCCACAACAAAAGGAAATTAAATATAAATTTGGGTTGGGACTATAAATACCAGTCTGGATAGGTTTTTACAGGCCACAAAAAGGCTGGTTAACCAGATCGCACACACCTAAAGCTGGTGCAAAAAGTAGGAACAAGCTGAAAGAAAAAGTATGAATAAGCGGCAGATTTTGGTTACTCTAGTAGTACTGTGTGAGAGAAAATAATAAGCTGAAGCAAGTAGGAACAAGGCCAGCTGTCCATTGGCTTGCCACTTGGCACAGCCCTTTGTACCTGTATCACTTGGCAGGAAAGATCTCACTAGTTTAAAGAAAGAGGTATCAGTCTGATTTCATTTTTTTTTTTAACTATATATAGTAGCTCAGATAGCGTTTAGCTCGTTACCGTAAGGAAAAAGTCTGGATTCACTCCCCAACTATCACAAAAGTTTTACTTTTTCCTCCTCAACTTCGAAAACCAGGACATATCCGTCCCTCAACTTTTCAAACCATGCAAATTACCTCCCTCGAGCGGTTTTGAAGGTGGATTTGCTACAGTAACCGTGGTTTGCTACAGTGCCAGTGGGTTTGCTACAGTCACAGTGTCTTTGCCTTTTCTTTTTTAAAAATTTCCGATTGAATCTTTAAAAATCATAGTAAATTATAGAAAAATCGTAAAATAAAAATCTAATTTTATTGAGTCCACATGATTAGATCTACACAGTGAATATATAATATGATATGCTTCAGTACAAAGTTTTTGCTACGAAGGTTTTGTCTTTTTCTTTTATATTTATAATTCGTGTTTGCAACTTCTATAATTATTTTGTTAGACAAAAGCACACCATATTATATATTCACGTGTAGATCTACTCATGTGGAGTCTAACAAAATTGATTTTTATTTTATGATTTTTCTGTGATTTACTATGATTTTTTAAAGATTCAACTACATAAATAAAAAAGAAAAGACAAAATCTTTTAGCAAAAAACTTTATACTAAAGCATATCAAATTATATATTCACTATGTAGATCTAATCATATGGAGTCCAACAAAATTGAATTTTTATTTTATGATTTTTTTCTATGATTTATTATAATTTTCAAAAGATTCAACAAGATTTTTTAAAAAGAAATGTACTGGTACTGTAGCAAACCCACTGACACTGTAGCAAACCACATGGTTGCTGTAGCAAATCCACCTTCAAAACCAGGTAATTTGCATGGTTTGAAAAGTTGAGGGAAAGGTGATATGCGGCCCCTGGAGTTGAGGAGAAAAAGTCAACTTTCGTGATAGTTGGGAGAATCCAAACTTTTTTCCAAAACCGTAATGAACTAACTTGGGCTGGCGAGCAAAATGAGCTAAGTAGTAGGCCAGCGTCTAGAATATAGCAGCCCAGCTTGCGAGCAAATCATTAGATTTAGAAAGCAGCCCAAGAATTTTGCAAATGTAGGCCCAGTCTAGTTTTTGTGTGGGTCTTTCGTGGCCTGTATAAACCGGTTTTAGCATTACTAACCTAAATTCATTTTTTCCCCTCGGAAACCCATCCGATCTCATGGGAAACATTTAAATTGTGTGGAAAAAGGTTTCAAGATAAGACCACCCGCTTTACTTATGTATATAAGAGAGTCACAATCAATTAAGTATACTGTTGTCAAAAAAAAATTAAGTATACGGAAAAACACAGTTATCCTCTCTTTGACCATTTACAAGTTACAACTGCTCCTCTCGTTCTTCGTTGATGTTGCACGGCTGGTGGTCTAACGATGACGAAGGGTCCCTTCCGTCCATTTAGCAGGTTGACGGTGTTAACAACATTGTAAAATGACTTTTTTTTTTTTACCCTGGATCAAAAATGCAATATGTAACCACAAGCAGGAAAATTAAGAAAATACTGTGTGGTAATCAATTCGCTAGCAAAAGCATAATTGATCATAGAGGGAGACTGGCTGGGCAGCATGGAATGGTCACTGACCAGAAAGAGCGTCGCCTCGGCAATGTCACGGGCCCCTTCGTCGTCATTAGATCTATGACTAAGATGGCGAGTCATAACGTCCAATTTACTATTATCATAAATCTATGAATAACATGGCGGGTCATAAATTATTTTATCTATGACCACTATGTGGTGTTTTATTTTATATATAGCCTAATCACTACATAGAAAAAAACATAAACAAACACATGCACCCATGTGATGTGAAGAAGGATCGCTAAAAATACCAAAGCACCTGTGAACGGCTGGTCATTTAAGACACAATAGTCGGTCGCAACAAAAATGTATGCACCCGTTGTTTGATAAAGTAATAAATAAACATTGAGTGTTTTTTATCATGTGTGTAATTTTCATTTTAAACTAAAGGATATGTATATTATACATTGATAAAGTAAAAGGGTTGTGATATGAAAAAAGGATATGTATATATTATATAAAAAGGAACAAAAAAACAAAAAAAACAAAATTGAAAACACCCGGACACTGTCAAAGTTCCGGCTAGATTGGGCCGAAACTGACACGTAGATTAGGAGATTGGTGGGAGAGGAAGAGGATGGGGGGGCGGTGATGATGGTGGCGGCGTGGGCGGGCGGGCCTGCGCCGATGGGTGCCGACTTGGACGGTGGCGCTGAGGTGGGGTGAGGCAGCTAGGGTGGCGCTGGTGGAGGGGGGGCGGCGAGCGAGAGAGAGACATGGAGATTGGGATAAATTTCTTTCTTTGCTTGTTACCCCGAAAGATTCTGACCCTTTACTTATATAGCCCGGCTAGTGGGACTTGTATCTCGAGCAATCTCTCTAAAGGGTTTCCCTTTATAGATTGGAATACCTTTTACAAGCATATCCTATTTATTTATTTTCTAATAAGGGTCTCCCTTATAGATGAGATATCCCTTTGCACACCAAAACGCCCTAAAGATAATCCTAGATATTTTCCTCCTTTATTCCCGAATTAATTGTCGAAGAATCCGCGGAAAGGAGGGGGGCGGCGGGGCGCGCAAGCCTGGGAGGGGCGGGCGGGCGCTCCGCGGCCCGGCTCGGCCTGTCCTCTTTGGGCCCTATTTCACGGGTCATGACATCTTCCCCTTTTTTTTCCGACCCGGCGCGTCCTCGCTGGCTGGATGAAAGTCCATTTGGTCACACCTGGGTGGAGATCACCGCCTCGGAATAATAAGCTCAACTGCAGATGCAGTCGACCTTGCACCGGGTTTCGAGGATCATGTTCTCCCGGTTCGCTTGGGATCAAACTCCGGGGGAGGTAGTGAAGGTTGCCGATGTAGCCGTGGTAGATGTACCGGTGGAACAAAGACGTCCCGCTATGAAGCCGTTTCGACGACGGGCCACCGGTAGGGAGCTCCTTGGAACGCCCACTTCAAGGTGCTGATGCACCATGTCGCGGGGTGGGCTCTCCAGAACAAGAAAACGCTCGTTGGGCGTAGTGTTGACGAAGAGCGGAAGCGACGCCGGATGGTGATGTCGCGGCGAGTAGGGAGTAGGCGCCAAGTTCAACATCGCACGGGACATGAAGGAGCCGACGTCGAGCAGGAGGGTGTTGGTAAAAGTTAAGGCCCACGAGAAATATTTATGATTTGTATAATCCGCAAGCGCCGCGGATACCGGTGAGCACTTCACCCGAGGAGATGGGTTTCAAATATCATATCCACAAGGAGAAAGGTTTACGAATAGTGAAGATATAACTAAGGCCGGAAGAATCTCAACAAGGAAGGAAGTTGATAAATCTTTTTAAGAAGACGGCTATGGTTGTCTAGTTGATATCCTTGTAAGGCTTGTGAATATATCTTATGAGAACTTTATTCAAGGAGAAAGACACTAGCAAAGAGTGCAAACTCCTAGCAAATAGGTTCTACCGAGGCCTATCCAACGGGATGTGGACTACAAAGAATTAACGTAGCTATAAGTCACCTACGTTAGTTACCACGCGTTCAGGAAGGTAGGGTGTATCTACGGGCTATCTAGTCTAAGCACCACGCTCACACTAGGGGTAGCAACTCCAATTCAAGAGCGACAAGAATCGAAGTACTCTAAAAGAGTCGCAAACCACAAGAATAATATAAACAAGTAAACTTACTCAAATAAGAAATTCGATCCACCGTAGTTGTCTTAGGATCAAGCTCCAAAGGAGGCTTGGTCCCGGAGGTACAAGCGAAGAGGAGACACCGACAGGTTCGGAGCTTTCCCTTTACTTCTCCTTCCACTCAATATCTATCTTTCGAACAAGACTAGATTTAGCTACTCTCAAAGGGAGCTATGAACTAGTCTCTCAACTTGCTAATCTTCTCTCTCAACTAGATCTAGAGCTCTTCTAATTGTGAAGCTAGGGCATAGGGTACATTGATCCATTTGGTGCGATGGGGTAATGAACTAATGAACCATCATTGCCTGGCGAGGGCCGAGGGGGCATGCTTATATAGGCGGGAACGATGAACCGTAGCCCTTGGATGAAACCGACCTTGATGGATGGATGAGATTGATCCTCAATGGCGGTTATGAACCGACCAACGAGGGAGGAGGGCGGGGGGGCCCCCAGGGCGGCCGCCGCCGTGGCTCAAGTGGGCGCGCTTTGTCTCGACAGCAGGTGGGCCCTAGTCCCTAGTCTGGCGGCTTCGGAGTCTTCTAGGGTCTTCTTACGTGGGTTTCAAGTTGGGTTGCTTCCGCGGTCACGTCCTTTCATCGTATGGGGTGCAAACTCGGGGCTTTTGCACGTGAATCCCTGAAAAATATATAATTCACCAAAACTCATGGAAATTGTTAGTAAAGCCCCTAGTTCTACATAAATACTTATTTATACCCTTATTTCAGTTTTTAATTGAGCTATAAAATATACTATAAGATGTGTCAACAGAGGACGTAAAAGTCGGTGGATGACCCTCTCTACATCGTAGCTGATGTGGACATTGTCGACGGTGAGGAAGAGGCGATCCATGCCGTCGGGGAAGACGACTCGGCCGGGGACGACGTGGTGGCGCCATACAAATGCCGCCTAACATTTTGGCGGTCGAAAGCGGAAGTGGGCTCCGGAAGTCGTGTAGCTCCCAAAGGCGAAGAAGGGGCCCCCGCGAACTCCGCCGAAGCAAGGCCTCCGGCAGATCCGGCAATAGTGGAGAGGAATCCGGAAGGTAGAAGCGACCGCCGAAGAGGAGGAGGCCGTCCTCGATGTCCATAGCCGAGCGGCACGCCGTGGTGACGTCGAGGGCGATCTGGCGTAGGTCTTGATCCCAATGTAGCTGCGTAGGCTGGACGAAGACTCGGTGGATGTGTCTTAGAGGTCCAAAGAGAAGCGTCGATGCCTCGAACGTTTCCCAAGCCGAGTCACGGTGTGCGGATGCGGCCGAAGATGTCGACTGGCGGGCCGGGGCGAGGGCGCCCCTGTTGGGGGTGGAGCCGGCGATGAGCGTGCTTTCGAGGCGACCGTCGCGGTAAAATCTTTGCAGCTCGTGGGTGCGAAGTCCCGTCCGCAGCGTCTAAGCTTACCCGGTAAGGCATGCCAAGGATGACTTGTCGGCGTCGTCGCCTAGTGACATGGCGTGGCGTCAATGTCGAAGATCTTGGCGTCGGCGTAGTGGTGCGTCGAGAAGGTGGCGACTCGGCATGTAGAAGTGGCGCGGTGCGGTGGTGATCAACACGCCTTGCGGCTAAGTCGGAGGCTGCCGCGTGTTCACCCACCGCGAGGGGTCGATGTAGTTGTGCGTTGCTCCCAAGTCGACAATGATGTTGACGGTGCGGATCGTGCCGGAGCGGTGTAGAGAGAATGAGCACCACGCATCGGGGAGTCAGGGTCCCCAACGAGGGACCTTTCAGATCAACCTCTTGACGCCCGCTAGTGGGGCGTTCGTCGTGTCGTCGGTGTAGTCATTGAACTTGACCCCCGTGTGAACGGCTCGCCCGCAGTTGAAGCGAGTCGGCCTTGCGTCGCTCCATCCATCCTCCGGTGTCGGTCGCTTGAACGGGACGAAGTCGTTCTTTGCCCGTGACGCTGAGGGGGGCGGCGGGGCCCACGGGCGCTGGCGGCCTAGCCTTCGCGTCTTCCGCTGGCCGGTGTTGTAGAGGATGGTGAGGGCGTCGCCGCATGCCCCTGGCGAGGAGACATGGCGACCTCCATGTCCATGGGATTCTCATCTCGGCGCCCGTCTTGGCGGTTCGCCCAAACTGCTTGTGTAGATGTTCAAGCTGCCGCTAAGTCGCCGCAGGTGGCCTGCACATGTACCACGCGGGCGCGAGGCACTCCATGTACTGCGTCGGCCGGTGCTGTCTTCCTCGGCGATACCCGACTCACGCGGATTCCGCCGTTTGGGGGCGGCGGCTCGTTGACATATTGGTGGCTTCGCCCAATCGCCGCCACCGGTTTCTCCTAGGACAGCCTCATGTACCATTCTGTGTACTCCTCTGTGGAGATGATAGGATGCATACCAGACTTTCCCGTGGTGGCGAACCTTGTCCCCCACGGAAGAATTGTTCGCAGAGGTTGATCCATGGGAGGGATCCTCCTTGCCATCGTGAGGTCGGGAAGGACGTGCGGGCGGGGGGGTGATTTTGGTGTTGACATCTCTTATTGAATACTT
>JADLZK010000034.1:0-54319 GCA_015847255.1 Hyparrhenia diplandra
TGAAGAAATGTGATGAACATGTCAAGATTATGATATGTAAACTATATGCTAGTTCATATACCAACACAAGAACATGAACAAAACTATACTCTAGTTCATAAGTTAGGCCAAGAACATAGATATAAGACTTGTAAATAGAAGAATGCTCCATAGAGTAGATGTATTACCAAAGCACTTTCTTCTAGGAGACAAGCCCTCCTTGTAGCTCTTCTACTCCAAGTGTTAACTAAAAAAGAATAAAGAAGAAAGAAGAAGAAGAAAGAAGGAGAAGAAAGAAGAAGTAGAAGAAGAGAGAGAGGTAGAGGTGGTAGAGAGAGAGATTCTTTGGTTTTTGGACTCCAAGTGGTGTGTGTTGAGAGAGGGAGAGAGGGGGCCTACTTATACACTTGGAGGAGGGGCCTAAGTGCTAATTTATACCAAAACCGACCTGGTAACCCTTCCTTGTATGCATAAACCGACCAACTAAGGGCGGAAACCCCGCTTTGGAAGGTGCACAAACCGCCTCCCCGAGGTCGGGCGAAACCGCCTCTCGGGGAGGGTGCGGCCGCACTGTGGTCTTGTAGCGCACCCCCAGGCTCTCGGCCGCCCGGTCTCGTGGGGTGTCGTCTTTCGCCTCGAAAAGTTGTGGGTCGGGCTTTGCTCGCCCCCATTTGATCTTTTGGGTCGATTTGCTCTTGGGCTTGATTTTGCAATAATGCGCTTTTTTCCGAAAGGCGCATTACTTTGGTCGATTTTCCACTTGCTTTTATTATAAATCTGCAAAATAAAATACAAGACACTACAAGTGGAATTTATTAGTGATAAATGTATATGAGTATAAAAGGTTTAATTTTACTCCCTTTATGGTAGTAAGTTGACGGGGAAAATATGTCGTTGGTTACCGTCAACAAACTCCCCAAGCTTACCCCTTGGCGCTTGGCCCTCGAGCAAAAGAGATAAGTACTTGGTTGTTGATCGTGAGTTGCTACTATGCCGATTACGTTTTACAAGTGCCGGGGTTATAATAAGATTTTCTACCGAGTTTGAATAAAATGGCACATCTTTTTCCCACCCTTTATTACCTTTCATCGTGAAGGGGCTTTCGGCTTTTCTCAAAGCCTTGGGCGGTTGCCGATAGAACGGTTATGACAGAGGTGCTTATCATTCATCCTTTTGATCAACTTTTTATCCGGGATTTTATTTAGATAATATTTATTTTTTTTTCGAGAAAGCATGGGCTTTATTGCTATATTATATATATATATATTTTTTTGGAGAGGTGGGCTCTCCTCGCCCTAGACTCTTGTCTTTTTATTTCCTCTCTTTTTTTTTTTTTTTTTTTTAGAGATGTGGGCTCTACTCGCCCTCGGACACTTGTCCATTTTTCATCTTTTTTTTAGCATAGCCCAAAAACATTTCTCTTTTTAAAGCATAGATTCCAGGATGTCAAGTTTCTCTTTTGGACTAAGTCATAGCAAATCCATTTGTACCATATCATATTTGGCAACAACTTAGACTAGATAGAGCATATGCAACCCACATGAATCGAGGGTTTTTTTTTCGGGGATGAGTTTTAGAATTAGCCACTAAACCCAAACTTTAGAGAACTTCGAATTATAAACTAGGCATGTGCAAAGCATAAGACAGAGCAACTATTCATCATTTCAACAAGGGACTAAGACTAAATATTTTTATAGCTCATAAATATAAGCATTAAGGCACAAAGAAGAGCTACTTATTTTATTTTTGGATTTTTTTTTTTTTTTTCGATGCAATGTTGCTGAAATGTAAACATGCTAAAAATAAAATAAAAGTTGATGGAATTAAATATGCAATGCAATGATACCGTGGGGGTCCTCCCCCCCAAGCTATCCGGAGGCCTACGGTCAGGATCGAAGCCTTGGTACCTCCGGGAATGCTTCCTCGCGTGCATGGTGAGTAGCCATGTTGGACTCCAATTGGGTCCATCTCGCCGACTCGCCTGCTCCCGTCCCCGCCGCCATCGTGCGGGTGTTTTGCACATGGGAATTGAGCGTATGCTCAATGTTCCTAGTGCGACGCCGAGGTGCCGCAACTGGATCCCGATAGCCTCCACCCCTTGTGGTGGGCCCTCAGGCTGAACTTGTGGGGGCATATCATCGGAGCCGCCGTCAAAATCAAACCGTTGGCCCTCCATGTCTGGCCAGTATCTCCTTCAGGCCACTATGATGGTGCCGCAATGCGAGGCGGCGCTCCCACCTAGGATCATACAGGGTATTACCCCGGGGTCCCCATAGGGTGAGGCCATGCTACCCGAACACCGTGTAGGTTGTGGGCGTGGGTCGTGGCGTGAAGTAGGGCCACGTGGGAGGAGGATCCGACCTCCGGGTCTCCCGACACCGCGTGAAGAACCGATGGGGGTATCTTCCCCGCGCAAGCTATCGGCCAGCTTCGAGCTCAAATGTTAGTGCTCGGCTTTTATACAACTCAGTAAGTCCGGGTTAGGTAACCAAACTATAGTTGCATAGCCGGGGGAAAAGATGACCAAGCTCGCCGGATGGTAAAACCTTAACTAAGTGCCCCCGCACTAGCTGCGCAATAGTCCAAAGGTCCCCCGGGTGTGGAAATGTACTCTATCTACTCGATTTTCCAAAGCCCCAATCCGTAGGCGAGGCGTGTGATAAGAGATGTGCAGGTGACAGAACAAAGAACTTTTGTGATAATATGTAAAAAGTTCACGCACATCTCTACCTTTGGAGCTACCTTAACCTTGTGGACAACAAAGATAGAGTAATTTTAATTCAACCTCATTTACCCATCTAACCCCGTGTCTAGGAAACAAAGTCAACGAGATCCAGTGGTGGATAAATCTAAGTGATGGGTGCCGGATCCGTGAGTAGCGAGGTTTGAAAGTACCCGCCTCATGTGCCCGGATATCTCCTCCCAAAAGTGGTTTTCGACAAAGCCGGGGAGAGCAAAGATCTATGTTTATTGCACATCTATAACTGAAACCCCCCAAGAACGAGCTAGGTCCGCCCATGTAACATGATAAAGTGTACCAAAGAGGCGGAAAGAAATTTCTAGCTGGTCCTCTACTAGTGTGCATAAAAATCGAATTGTTAGGAGGCGAGAACCTTCCTCCTCGAGAGGGGGAATGTCCACGCCACCCGACCGCTCTCCAAAGGATAGGGAGTTCATCATCCATACAATCCTCGATCGAGGAGGTCGGGTCGATTCGGCGTGTGTTGGAACACACGATCCTTGAGTAGGAGATATGCTTGCATCTCCGCCCTTCACGAAGGTCGAGGTACGGCCAAGTCGGCCGTCGATTGTCTGGGAGCTTGAGCTTCTTCCTCCCCCGACGGGTGCAACATCTTCTTGCATGGGAGAGTCTTCGAGGTTGTCGGGTTGAGGGCTGAGCTTGTGCTTGTATGCCTTGACGACCGCCTCAAACCGCCCGAAGATCTTCCCGCTTTCTTCATGGCTCTTTGCAAAATGATTGAGCGAGACCTCGGGTGTGCAAGGGTTAGTTGAAAGTATGAACTTTCACACCCGTAATCTTGCTTTCGGCACAATGTTTTTGGTGGAGAAAATGGAGTGTAGAACAAGCGGGAGAGAGTGTGAGAGTGAGAGAGAGTGAAAATGAGAGGTGTGTGCTCTCACACCGGTGCTCGGGCTATTTATATCCGAGCCAAGCGGTCGTGGGGGCGCTCCACACAACGGCTAGGAGCCGTTGGCGAAGGCGGGCCCGGACGGCGCCGGCACGCGGTGCGGCCGCACTTTGGCGGCGCGCGCGCACCCTCGCCCGAGGCCGGGCTGCCGACCTTGGTCGGAGGCGTGCTCAACGGTCACGAAAAGTTCGTGGCCCGTTGTTTGCCTCGCCCCGGTTCGACCGTTTTCTCCCTTTTGAATTTTCTCCAAAAATTTTCACATATAAATTTATTTTTAAATAGAAAAATTATTTTAAAAAAATATTTTTGTATATACTTTTTATGTAGAAAATATTTTTCTTTATTTTTCATGTAAAGACTTATTTTATTTATGAAGATTTTTATTTTAGTTTTCCAAAATATTTTGTTAATAAAAATATTTTATGAAACATAAATATATATAAATATATATATATATTTTTTTTTTTTTTTAAATATACCCCATTTTTTTTTTTCTTGTTGGATATACCCCATTTTTTTTTTTTTTGGATATACCCCATTTTTTTTTTTTTTTGAGCGAGGTTATTTATAGTCACCTGTCGACTTTCCCCTCAAGCATCGGGCGGAGGCACGCCTCGGGGGTCTCGAGCCGGATCCTTCAACATTCCACACCGGTCTTGATGACGATGATTGTCGGGTGTGTTGTTTTTTGTACCCAATGAATGGGCACTTTACCGCCTTGTCTTTGATATGGAAGACGATGAAGCCCTTCCCGCATCGATGTCGACTTTTGGCCGTATAGAGGAATGGCCTCCCGTAAGAAGAGACACATCCTCTTTTGGGCCCATGTCTAGGATCACAAAGTCTGCAGGGATGTATTCATCTTGGATTTTAATGAGCATGTCTTCCAAAATTCCCTCGGGCCGCCTTGTTGTTTGATCTGCCATTTGGAGGACAAAGTTGGCAGGAGTAAGCGTTCCTCCATGGATTTTGTTGAAGGTGGCCTTGGACATCACGTTGATACTGGCCCCCAAGTCACAAAATGCATCAAAATGGTTGTGGGGGCCAATAGCACACGCTTGAAGATCGGACGCCTGTGGTCTCCCTTCTTGGCGATAAACGGCGAGTCCACAGGGATCTTCTTTAGCTTACTGGGTTGACTGAGCCTCAGAGATATCATATTGACGGACTCGTGTGGGACCTCAGGTTGCCCTGGAATCCTTCCCGAAGTTGTTAATCGGCACTTGGGCCGCAACCGGGCTAGTCGTGTCTCTATCATCTTGTTGAAGCCGAAAGCTGGTTCTTCACGGTGATGTCAACCCTTCAAGCTTGTTATTTACACCCTCAAGGATCTTGTCTTGATGGCTCATCTTTTTGGTAAGATTTTCGTTAATTTTCGCTCGGCCCAAAGCATCGTGTCCTTCAATGATGGTGACTGGGGTTATAGTTGGAGTTGTGCTCAAGTTATCATCCGAATCTCGAGGGCTTAGATTCATCTTAAGGGGGTAGAATTGTAACACCCACAAATTTGATTTCTGAAATTTAGTAAATAATTTGAGCATTTATTTAATTGTTGTGCATTTTAACCTAAGTCAAATAATAACTTTTGAGTAACTAAAATAAATTATAAGGAAATAGGAACATGTATGTTGCATTCATGCTGGAAATATTTGTTTTTGTTTGAGTGTAGGATCAGGTTGCTTGGAGTTGGATTCAAATTTCATTTGAGTCTGACTCAGTTTTCAAACTGTACAAAATTGAAAAGGTTTTCTTTTGGAAATTCTCCCTCTCGCTCTCTCTTCTCAGCCCAACCCAGAAAATCAGCCGGCCTATCTTTTCTTTTACCTGCACCTGAATCAGCGTTTGGGCAAATTGGTGGCCGACCGGCCCACCTTCCCTTCCTACTCGCTTTGGCCTGTTGCCGAGCCTGAACTGGAACGAGCAGCAGCTCCAGCCCGACCCCTTCCCTTCTTGTTTTCCTTGCAACCGAGACCGGAAGTCGTCAACGCCGCCATCCCCAACCTCGAGCCCGCAGATGCCGCCCCTGCCATAATCGCCCCCATCACTCGCCTCGCTTCAATGGCCATCAACGGGGACGCCTTCATGCCTCGCAATGACGGCGGGCGAATTACGCCGCAGCAGTTACTTGCCCTGGCCGCCTATAAAGCCGCCGCCAATTCCCGTTCACGGTCGCTCCCAGTCTACTCACTGCCACAGCCAAATTCGCCCACCACAGAGCTCGTCTCGCCCGGAGAACGTCCCTAGGAGCTTTGCCAGGTGAAGACGGTGCCGTACGTCCCTTCTATTGAGTTTTTGTCACGGTTTGCTGAACCTTTTACTCACCGGCGGCTATTCTTTGTCACAGTCCGCCGTCGGCCGAACCGGACCGCCCTCGGACCTTTCCCGAACGCTGAGAACGTCGTCAACCGAACCGCTGTAATGCCCGCTTCATCCCCATGCCCTCAATTCTGTTTTTCCTACATGTTATCAGCATGTCCGCAAGTTTCAGAACGGCCGGCAATGGCGCCGCCACGGGGCCATCGTCTCGATGTGCTCCACGCCTTCTTATATGCACTAAACTGATTCGCGAGGCCATCCTCATCACTCACACGCTCTCGGTTTTTGTTTGGGTGGCCGAAATCGCTGGTTTGGCGAGCGCCAGCGAGTTCGTCCCGTCGGCATCATGGTGTCAGTGAGCTTCGCGTCGCCGGCCATGGTGATGCCACCGGCATCCTTTCCTATACCGGCAACCCTCGGCAGTTGGCACCCTAGCACGACGCGAATGAGCAGGCCTCAGGCCTCACCATCCCTGCACTCTTTCTGAACAGAAGCACGCACACACAACTCGACGAGCAGCTGCAGCACAGACGGCCAGACTTGCTAGCTTTCTATTTGGCATTTTAGCTTCCTGACATCACCATGACTACAGGATGACATGCTTTTGTTTTTCTTGCCGTTTTCCTTTACAAAATCAAATCCAATAATACAATGCAAATACGTAGGATCATACACAGCGTGCTCGTCACTAGTGCACGTTAGATTTCAGATTTATTTGTTTTATTTCGAAAATCAATTTCGAAGTGCCACTCATCTTGTTTTATGCATAACTTTCACATTTTAAGTCCGATTAGAGTGATCTTTGCGCTCACGTGTTCGTAGAAATGCATTAGAACAGTTTTATGAACTTTTTAACCTCTGATTTTACTGTTTGGTGTACTGTTCTAATAGATGTACTTTTCTTGCATGTATTGATTGGAATGGATGCTTGAATGGTGATTTGGAATTCTTATAGAAGGTGGTCAGTTTGAGTTTGTTGAAGAGCCAGCAGGTGACCAGCAGCAGTTTGAAGAGTAAACTTTTGAGGAAGGCAAGTGTAGTAAAGGCCCCTTTGATTCCTATGAACTTATATAATTCATACATATGCATGTGTCTAAATTTGATATACCAGTAAGGATTTTACCTAGATGATTCTTGTACCACATAGCCTTGACACCTAAGGTTTGGGTTTGCATTTTGGGATCGATGCTGCGCGCATAACCAAACAATAATTAAATTTGACTAATGAAATATGCAATATGATATAAAAGAAATGCTTTTTAGCAACTTGTTTAGAGGACTAAGGTACATGGGTTTTAAGTACCTTGGTTTCTCTCCATAAGGACTCAACATGAAGCGGCCACCCAGAAATCCGTACAACCCCGAGTGTCATGTGGCTCGGCTTTAATCTTGTAACTAGTATGTCTCTAGCTTGTTAGTAGTTCCTAAAGGCAAAAGGGGTGTGCCTCGTGGTGTATAGCGGCGCCCTACTTGGTGTGTACAGATCGCGACTACATGTGCCTCTTGAGGGTTGCACCTATACACACTTGCCATGGAAACCTAGCGGCTACTAACTTGTTAGGGTGACTAGCGAAGGGTTATGTAGTGAAACCCTCGTCACGCTTCCTTGGTTGAGGCGGTGTGGGCCTTGCAAACCCCGACACATGGGAATCACGGCTCGGTGGGTAAAGTTGTACAATATCTGCAGATATCTTTAACTTTGTTATAACGGCCGTGCTCACGGGACATGAGCGGCCTGGATCCTTCTTGGTTAATGTTACTTGGGTTACATGGATGGTTTGGGAATGATACTAATCTTGATTAATTATTTATGCAACTTGGGTTGGTTCATTCACTAAAATAGTATGCAGGTTTAATAAAACTTGACCAACTAAAATTGCTAACCTTGAGTCAAAACCGTGTCGCCTTTTGAGCCTTCATAGACCCCCTTTATTATACTTGCTAAGCATGGTGCGCTTACACTTGTTTAAATTCAATGAAAATCAAACAGATGGCTATGATGAGTATCCCGAGGATGTCCAAGAGTTCTAGATGATGTCCCCAGGTTGGAGTCCCCGTGGCATGTGGCTCATTTAGTTTGTGTAATAAAGTTGCTCTTAAGCAAGACTTGTGTAATAATATTATGTGAGATACGATGTAATAAAGTACTTTACTTTGATATTTATGCAATTTGAGATTATATGTGTGTTTGGACATCCCGGCTACATATATATATATGAGTACTGTATTTGCTTTGCAAAAATGGGTATGACAAATTGGTATCAAAGCTTAGGACCGACCGTAGGACGATCAGCCTAGATAGAAATGGACGTTTTTAGGATCTTGTCATCTTTATTTTACTACAATTAATTTGCTATAAATCTTTGCTTATATTCTATCTATTATCATTTGCAAAATTATATTATTCTAATACTCAACTCTTTCATTCTTATAGATGGTTCAGAACGAGAAGATCGCTCATGTCAGCCTCTGTCAAACCATGCTTGACTAGAAGCTTTGGTCTTATGGGAACCAAGTATGGAGAAGGTATTGCTATCCCATCGAGCATGCTATTTGGCGCAAGGAGTACCTTACCACACCCTACAAGTGGCGAGGCCTTTTTCCACTCTCGACTCATGCGTATGCTTCAAAGACTGCTATCCTAATCAAGATGCCAAGGTGGAGTACAAATGCACTAAGTGGACCCATCCCAAGTATCAGAACCATGGAACGTAGAAGCACATGTCACAAGGTTGAATGAGTTCACAGGTTCACGTATGGTGGAATCAATTCACTCATCTCCAGCTGAACGCTTTGACAAGTATGCTGGCATATCAGATGCTGCTCATCAAGCTCTGTTGGCATACCGTGGCAAACACTATGAAGGGATGCAGGATGATGTACAAAAGTATTTTCCACGACGTCCGCCTGGCAGTTCGCAATGTGTGATGGCTCACCCTCATACAGAACAGAATGAGCAACTAAAGGAGATGGCCCTAACCATCCAAGTCATGCATCAAAAGTTGGAAGACAGTCAACTAGAGTTGGAAGAAGTGAGGCAACGCTATGAGGAAGCTCTTCATGAGATTGATGAATGGAGGAGTCGTGCTGGATTACCCAAGATCAATGTGGTGGAGGACGTGACCCGCTCATCCTCCCCGCAAGAGATGCTACCGGGATGCCACTGCAGCCACACCGTGTTCAAGAAATAGGAATATATGTCCCTTGTGTAATGCAACCGTTAGTAGCGAAATTGAGTGGAATAAGCTAGTTTTAAATGTGTGGCTTCTGAACTTTGAGTGCTAGTTGAGTTGTGTTTATGATTATGCATGATTTGAATCTTTGTCATGAGTGTTGGGACTTTGTGGGAATGTCCACAAGTTCCATAGTTAAGAATTTAAGGTCTAAGGAATATGAATAAATAGTTGGGTTTCTCTGTATCTTGCTGTCTCAAATCTGTTTTTTTCTCTGGAGCAGTCATCCTTTCTCAGTTTCCATCTCAGTTTCTGTTCGATCAAAAATTATGAAAATTTTATGGAAGAAAGTAGACTTCGGTACCTTTCTTTTGGCTCTGGAATCACCTAAAAATCTGCTACGTTTTTTTGAGTTATAGCTGTTGCAATTCAGAGTTTCTGTGCTGTCAACAGAACTGAATCAGTCCTGTTGTGGTCTGTTTTTGCCTGAGCAAATGTCAGAATTTGAGAATGCGTACTGAATGAAATATGTAGATAATTCTGTAAGGTTTCCAGAAAGGTAAAGTTCATATTCATGGGATTAATGGATAGAAAGTTGTGTCCGAAATAGTACACTGCTGTTCTGATTCAGACTGACAGAAAATTCAGACTGCTTATCTTTTGCTGTATGCTCTATATCTCTCTCGCCTTTGGCTATTTATTCTCCACTGTATCATACAACCATTCTCAGATATCTCATTTGTCTTGGAACTCATGGAATACATATATATGTTACAGATGGTTAACACCAGGAGAGGAGGAAGCCAGTCCAACCAGCCACCGCCGCCACCACCGGTCAACATGGAACAATTGATGATTATGCAAACTCAGATACTACAGCAGCTGGCACAGAACATGCAGAATCAAAATGGAAATGTGAATGCACCACCGCAGGCTAAGGACAAGAGGAAGGATTTTCTGCAGGGGCACCCACCTGTTTTCACTCACTCCACTGATCCTCTCCAAGCCGATGATTGGCTGCGCGCGCAATTGAGAGGCAACTTGAGATTGCACAATGTGATGACAGGGAGAAGGTTTTGTATGCCTCTGCACAGCTACAGGGAGCAGCCCAGGACTGGTGGGATGCATTCCGTTTTGGTCGTGAGGCGAACCCCATTACTTGGGATGAGTTTCGCACTGCCTTCCGCTCTCACCATGTGCCTGCTGGATTAATGAAACTGAAGAAGAAGGAATTTTTGGCTCTCAAACAGGGAGGCATGAATGTTGCTGAGTACCGTGATAAGTTTATTCAATTGTCTCGCTACGCCCCTACTGAAGTTGACACTGATCAAAAAAGAGGCAAGAATTGTTCATGGAGGGATTAAATGATGGACTTCAGTATCAGTTACTCACACACAACTTTGCCAGCTTTCAGTTTCTTGTTGACAAAGCCCTTGTCATTGAGAACAAACGTCATCAGATGGATGATAAGAAGAGAAAGTTCCATGGTCAACAGTCTGGGAACAATAGTCGTGTGCGCACTGCCCTACAACAGCAACAATATCAACAACAGTCTAGTGATGTTCCTGTGAACAATGGTACTCCAAATTCTTCTGATGCAATTGGAAACAAAGGGTGCTACACTTGTGGTGAGGTGGGGCACTACTCATTCAACTGCCCCTACGAAGATAGCTCAAGGTGTCCAAGGTTCACAAAATCGCAATGGAGCCCAGAATCATGGCAACAAAGGGCAACATAACTCTGTTCGTGGCAAGATCAATCATGTGATGGCTGAGTCAGCACAAGAGGCACCAGGCATGATGATGGGTATGTTCCTAGTGAACTCAAATCTTGCTTTAGTACTATTCGATTCTGGTACCTCACTTCCTTCATAAGCCCTCATTTTGTGAAGAGTTGTGGTCATTCTAGTAATAAACCTGGAAATTCTTGGTAATCTTTGATAAGAGGAAAGTTTTGGAAAGCAAAGAAAGTATGTGGTGTCACAGGTCTCTTAGAGAAGTAATGGTCAGAAACAAGTGCCCTTATCTCTTTATCATCCGAATCTCGAGGGCGAGATTCATCTTGGGGGTAGAATTGTAACACCCACAAATTTGATTTCTGAAATTTAGTAAATAATTTGAGCATTTATTTAATTGTTGTGCATTTTAACCTAAGTCAAATAATAACTTTTGAGTAACTAAAATAAATTATAAGGAAATAGGAACATGTATGTTGCATTCATGCTGGAAATATTTGTTTTTGTTTGAGTGTAGGATCAGGTTGCTTGGAGTTGGATTCAAATTTCATTTGAGTCTGACTCAGTTTTCAAACTGTACAAAATTGAAAAGGTTTTCTTTTGGAAATTCTCCCTCTCGCTCTCTCTTCTCAGCCCAACCCAGAAAATCAGCCGGCCTATCTTTTCTTTTACCTGCACCTGAATCAGCGTTTGGGCAAATTGGTGGCCGACCGGCCCACCTTCCCTTCCTACTCGCTTTGGCCTGTTGCCGAGCCTGAACTGGAACGAGCAGCAGCTCCAGCCCGACCCCTTCCCTTCTTGTTTTTCCTTGCAACCGAGACCGGAAGTCGTCAACGCCGCCATCCCCAACCTCGAGCCCGCAGATGCCGCCCCTGCCATAATCGCCCCCATCACTCGCCTCGCTTCAATGGCCATCAACGGGGACGCCTTCATGCCTCGCAATGACGGCGGGCGAATTACGCCGCAGCAGTTACTTGCCCTGGCCGCCTATAAAGCCGCCGCCAATTCCCGTTCACGGTCGCTCCCAGTCTACTCACTGCCACAGCCAAATTCGCCCACCACAGAGCTCGTCTCGCCCGGAGAACGTCCCTAGGAGCTTTGCCAGGTGAAGACGGTGCCGTACGTCCCTTCTATTGAGTTTTTGTCACGGTTTGCTGAACCTTTTACTCACCGGCGGCTATTCTTTGTCACAGTCCGCCGTCGGCCGAACCGGACCGCCCTCGGACCTTTCCCGAACGCTGAGAACGTCGTCAACCGAACCGCTGTAATGCCCGCTTCATCCCCATGCCCTCAATTCTGTTTTTCCTACATGTTATCAGCATGTCCGCAAGTTTCAGAACGGCCGGCAATGGCGCCGCCACGGGGCCATCGTCTCGATGTGCTCCACGCCTTCTTATATGCACTAAACTGATTCGCGAGGCCATCCTCATCACTCACACGCTCTCGGTTTTTGTTTGGGTGGCCGAAATCGCTGGTTTGGCGAGCGCCAGCGAGTTCGTCCCGTCGGCATCATGGTGTCAGTGAGCTTCGCGTCGCCGGCCATGGTGATGCCACCGGCATCCTTTCCTATACCGGCAACCCCTCGGCAGTTGGCACCCTAGCACGACGCGAATGAGCAGGCCTCAGGCCTCACCATCCCTGCACTCTTTCTGAACAGAAGCACGCACACACAACTCGACGAGCAGCTGCAGCACAGACGGCCAGACTTGCTAGCTTTCTATTTGGCATTTTAGCTTCCTGACATCACCATGACTACAGGATGACATGCTTTTGTTTTTCTTGCCGTTTTCCTTTACAAAATCAAATCCAATAATACAATGCAAATACGTAGGATCATACACAGCGTGCTCGTCACTAGTGCACGTTAGATTTCAGATTTATTTGTTTTATTTCGAAAATCAATTTAGAAGTGCCACTCATCTTGTTTTATGCATAACTTTCACATTTTAAGTCCGATTAGAGTGATCTTTGCGCTCACGTGTTCGTAGAAATGCGTAGAACAGTTTTATGAACTTTTTAACCTCTGATTTTACTGTTTGATGTACTGTTCTAATAGATGTACTTTTCTTGCATGTATTGATTGGAATGGATGCTTGAATGGTGATTTGGAATTCTTATAGAAGGTGGTCAGTTTGAGTTTGTTGAAGAGCCAGCAGGTGACCAGCAGCAGTTTGAAGAGTAAACTTTTGAGGAAGGCAAGTGTAGTAAAGGCCCCTTTGATTCCTATGAACTTATATAATTCATACATATGCATGTGTCTAAATTTGATATACCAGTAAGGATTTTACCTAGATGATTCTTGTACCACATAGCCTTGACACCTAAGGTTTGGGTTTGCATTTTGGGATCGATGCTGCTGCGCATAACCAAACAATAATTAAATTTGACTAATGAAATATGCAATATGATATAAAAGAAATGCTTTTTAGCAACTTGTTTAGAGGACTAAGGTACATGGGTTTTTAAGTACCTTGGTTTCTCTCCATAAGGACTCAACATGAAGCGGCCACCCAGGAAATCCGTACAACCCCGAGTGTCATGTGGCTCTGGCTTTAATCTTGTAACTAGTATGTCTCTAGCTTGTTAGTAGTTCCCGAAAGGCGCAAAAGGGGTGTGCCTCGTGGTGTATAGCGGCGCCCCTACTTGGTGTGTACAGTACCGCGACTACATGTGCCTCTTGAGGGTTGCACCTATACACACTTGCCATGGAAACCTAGCGGCTACTAACTTGTTAGGGTGACTAGCGAAGGGTTATGTAGTGAAACCCTGTCACGCTTCCTTGGTTGAGGCGGTGTGGGCCTTGCAAACCCCGACACATGGGAATCACGGCTCGGTGGGTAAAGTTGTACAATATCTGCAGATATCTTTAACCTGTTATAACAGCCGTGCTCACGGACATGAGCGGCCTGGATCCTTCTTGGTTAATGTTACTTGGGTTACATGGATGGTTTGGGAATGATACTAATCTTGATTAATTATTTATGCAACTTGGGTTGGTTCATTCACTAAAATAGTATGCAGGTTTAATAAAACTTGACCAACTAAAATTGCTAACCGCAGTCAAACCGTGTCAGCCTTTTGAGCCTTCATAGACCCCTTTATTATACTTGCTAAGCATGGTGCGCTTACACTTGTTTAAATTCAATGAAAATCAAACAGATGGCTATGATGAGTATCCTGAGGATGTCCAAGAGTTCTAGATGATGTCCCCCAGTTGGAGTCCCTGTGGCATGTGGCTCATTTAGTTTGTGTAATAAAGTTGCTCTTAAGCAAGACTTGTGTAATAATATTATGTGAGATACGATGTAATAAAGTACTTTACTTTGATATTTATGCAATTTGAGATTATATGTGTGTTTGGACATCCTGGGCGCACATATATGAGTACCTGTATTTGCTTTGCAAAAATGGGTATGACACCACAAAATGGACTTGGCCTCGCACCATGGTGATCACCCCAGTATGAAGCTCGAAGTTTTTGTCCGCCACGTTCACCGTCGGCCCGGTGGGCACGTTGGTGACAATGAGTTGAGAGAAATCGCTGCAGGCGACTTCGGGCCATGGCTTGAGTTTCGGTTGGTGTAGGGATGTCGGTCTCGACCGTCGGGGTTCCGCAGGAAGAAGAAGCGGCACGAGACCGGTTCTTCCTTAGGAGTGCCTCGGATCGGAGATGAAGTTTTTTTGGCGGAGGAAAGCGACATACACTATCCTCGTTTTCATCCACAACAGGAGAAAACATAAAATTAGCCTGTATGAGCAAATGGTATCCACGCACACAGTTCATATTCATAGCCCGGCTATTTATTTTTTTTTTCACAATGCCTTCCCGGCAACGGCGCCGAAATGCTTGTTGGCATTTCTTAACGCAATCAAAGGAAATAGGTATAAAACCCATCCCCAATAAAAGCGCCGAGAAATGCACCACGACATTCCCAAGTAAACCACCATGTCGGTGATCCAAAATGAGATTGTCAACGGGATAGATCTTGCCATCTTAGATATTCATCCGCAAGCGCACGGATCTATCATTGTAGCATTTCACCCGGAAGTATTCAGGGTATCGTTATTTATATTTTCCCAAAGGAAGGCATGTGATTAATAAATTAGCATGGCATCTGAATAGAGGAACATGTGTTTGCTTAGACCAAAATGTTCATAACAGGGGTAAGCAATACGGTATATGGATAGTGTGACACACACTTAAGAATCCACCAGCAAAAAGGATAAAGAAAATAGATAAAGAATAAATGAATAAATGAATAACCTAAAGGAGTAATTCTAATGTATCTAGTCATGGCCATACAAATGAATAGTTAGGATCATATGCAAACTGATTTAGTCATGGTTAGGTCTAGGATAACGGGAGACTCCCCGGATACCATACGGCCCGATAGGAAGCATTTACTTAACTCCTACTAAAGACACAGCGAACGTGGGGGATTTCAAGGGACGGTCAAGGCTTGTCACGACCAAGCCGCCTACCCCCTCAACCGTGGCATGCACTCATATCCGGTGTCGAATACCCGAGCACCATGCCCGCATATTAGAGCACTACTCTTGTCCCCCCATGATCCCCACTCGCCGAATGGACGGACTAGAACAAGAGCAAACCCGAAGGAACAACGAACCGATATCCCACCTCTAATCAAGTTAGGCATATGATGATCGATGAAGAAATGTGATGAACATGTCAAGATTATGATATGTAAACTATATGCTAGTTCATATACCAACACAAGAACATGAACAAAACTATACTCTAGTTCATAAGTTAGGCCAAGAACATAGATATAAGACTTGTAAATAGAAGAATGCTCCATAGAGTAGATGTATTACCAAAGCACTTTCTTCTAGGAGACAAGCCCTCCTTGTAGCTCTTCTACTCCAAGTGTTAACTAAGAAAGAATAAAGAAGAAAGAAGAAGAAGAAAGAAGGAGAAGAAAGAAGAAGTAGAAGAAGAGAGAGAGGTAGAGGTGGTAGAGAGAGAGATTGCTCGGGTTTCTTTGGACTCCAAGTGGTGTGTGTTGAGAGAGGGGAGAGGGGGCCTACTTATACACTTGGAGGAGGGGCCTAAGTGCTAATTTACACCAAAACCGACCTGGTAAACCTTCCTTGTATGCGCAAACCGACCAACTAAGGGCAGGAAACCCCGTTTGGAAGGTGCACGAACCGCCTCCCCGAGGCTGGGCCGAAACCAGCCTCGAGGGAGGGTGCGGCCGCACGTGGTGGTGGCGCGCGCCCCCGCAGGCTCGGGCCTGGCCCGGTCTCGGTGGGGTGTCGTCTTTCGCCCTAAAAGTTGTGGGCCGGGCTTTGCTCGGCCCGATTTGATGTTTTGGGTCGATTTGCTCTTGGGCTTGGATTTTGCAATAATGCGCTTTCCCGGAAGGCGTACTTTGGTCGATTTTCCACTTGCTTTTATTATAAATCTGCAAAATAAAATACAAGACACTACAAGTGGAATTTATTAGTGATAAATGTATATGAGTATAAAAAGGTTTAATTTTACTCCCTTTATGGTAGTAAGTTGACGGAAAATATGTCGTTGGTTACCGTCAACAGAGCCCACCGATGGAGAATGTGCGTGGACTTCACCAGCCTCAACAAAGCGTGTCTGAAAGATGACTTCCCACTCCCCCGAATCAGCACCCTCGTCGATGCAGCAGCACGGTGCGAGAGATTGTCGCTCCTGGATTGTTTCTTGGGGTATCACCAAATCTGGATGAGCAAAGAGGACGAGGAAAAGACGAGCTTCATCACCCCCTTCGGAACATATTGCTTCAGAAGAATGGCTGAGGGCCTCCGAAATGCTGGGTCATCCTTCGCACGAATGACAGCGGAGGTATTTAGAGGCGACAGCGCCATCTCAGCTTATGTCGATGACCTAGTCGTCCAGAGCAAGCTAAAGAAGGACCACGTCACAGACCTCCAACGAACCTTCGCAAAATTGCGCGAAGCCAGGCTAAAACTCAACCCTGCCAAGTGCGTATTCAGAGTCAGCAAGGGAAAGTTACTGGGCTGCCTAGTTTCAGTAAAAGGAATCGAAGCCAACCCCTCAAAGATCCAAGCCATCATCGGAATGGAGCCTCCGAAGAATAGAAAACTTGCACAAAGACTTGCAGGCCGTCTCGCAGCTCTGAGCAGATTCATTTCGAGGTCAGCCGAGCGCGGGCTGTAGTTCTTCCAGACACTAAAGTGCACTGAGCTGTTCAATTGGGGACCTCCGCAGCAAGAAGCATTCGAAGACCTCAAACACTACCTATCAAACCTCACCACCCTCGCAACACCGGAGCCCGGCGAAGGCCTGCTATTATACGTCGCAGCATCTCCGCATGCGGTGAGCGCAGTACTCATCAAGGAGGTAGACGAAGGCCACCAATACAAACAAGTCCCAATCTATTACGTCTCCGAAACACTCAAAGGCCCAAAGAAAAACTACACTGAGCTTGAAAAGGTGGCCTACGCTGTGGTCATGGTGGCAAGAAAACTTAAGCATTACTTCCAAGCGCACAAGATCACCATACCTTCGAGTTTCCCCCTCGACAACATATTCAGGAATCCCGAATCCGTGGGCAGAATAGCAAAATGGGCCATCAAAATCGGAGACCACGCAATCAAGTTTGTTGGAAGAATGGCCATCAAATCACAGGCCCTCGCGGACTTCATCGCTGACTGGACGCCCGACGTCTTCAACCAAGCAGCAAACATAGACCCAATATGGACAGCCTACACCGACGGAGCCTGGGGCGCCCGCGGAGCAGGCATCGCAGCTGTCCTCATATCACCCTCCGGAGTCAAACTGAGATATGCTGCAAGGCTAGAGTTCCAGTGCACGAACAACACAGCAAAATATGAGGCGGTGCTCTTGGCGCTTAACAAGCTCCGAGCGGTGTTAGCACGGAGGGCCATCATCAAGACAGATTCGGAGGTAGTGTCAAGGCAAGCGGAAAAGAACAACAGAGCCAGGCAGCCAGAGTTGCAAAAGTATTTGGCGCGCCTAAGGAAGATGGAGGCCTTCTTTCTAGGCGTTACCACCAAGACAATGCCGGGCAGGGACAATGGCGAAGCCGACGAGCTAGCCATGGCGGTAGCCTGGGCCGAGCCGCTTCCACAAGATGTATTCTTTGAAGTCCTGCATAACCCCGCGGTCGAAGAAAGAGACCCACCTCCGAAGTCAGTCAGCGCCATCCACAGCGAAGACTGGAGGGCCCCCATTATAGCATTCATCAGAGGCTACTTCGAACCACAGTCAAATGAAGAGCAGAAAAGGGTGGAGCAAAAAGTCCGAGGATACCGCCTGGTCGACAACAAGCTGTATAAAGCCTCAGTAACTGCACCATGGCTCAAATGCATATCGACCGGCGAAGTCCGCGCGATCCTAGTGGAGGTACACGAAGGAATCTGCGGCTCGCACAATGGCCCAAGAGCGCTCGTCGGCAAAGTGTTCAGGCAAGGATTCTACTGGCCCACCGCACTCAGCGATGCAACAAACTTGGTCAAGCACTGCGAAGGATGCCAACTCACCGCGCACCACTCAAACAGGCCAGGGGCTCCAACAACCCTAATCTGCCCCACCTGGCCACTCCAAAGGTGGGCAATCGACCTCATCGGCCCAATGCCGACGGCCCCAGGCAACCTCCGCTACGCAGTAGTAGCAATCGAATACTTCACCAAGTGGATTGAAGCCCGCCCCTTGGCTACCGTAACCTCCCACTCGGTGCAGAAGAAGTTCTTTTGGCGACAAGTCATGCGCCGCTCGAACTCCGCAAGTATCTTGGTGGACAACGGTACTCAGTTCAACAGCGAAGGCTTCAAACAATTCTGTCATCAAATAGGCACCAAAATACACTTCGCTTCCGTAAGACATCCTCAGTCTAACGGGCTCGTCGAGAGGGCCAACGGCATTATCTTGCGGGAATAAGTGCAAAGGTACACGAGACCAAGAGGAACGTGGGCTAAGGAGCTTACCCCGGTGGTGTGGTCGCACAACACCTCCGAATGCCGAGCAACAAAGTTCACACCGTTCAAGCTGCTGTTCGAGAGGAGGCCGCCCTCCCGGAGGAACTCAAGCATGCCTCACCAAGAGTCACCAAATAAGCTGCTCCGAACAGGAGGCGCTCATGAAAGATCTCCTTGAAGAAACAAGAAACCCGGGCCGCCCTCAACCTCCGCGCATACGGGGAAGAGACCACAAGATGGAGGAACAAGAAGGTCAACCTCCACACAATCTCCGCCGGAGACTTCGTGACCGATTAGGAAGCGTAACGCGAAGATGGCCGGCAAGTTCGTCGCCAAGTGGACGGGCCCCTACCTCGTCACCAAGAGCACAAGACCCGGCTCCTTCCACCTACAAGACCTAGAAGGCCACGACCTCCCCCACACATGGAATGTCGATGACCTCCGCAAGTACTACCCTTAGCGGTGCAATGTCTTGAGCACTCGCGAGTTGTAGGGGTTTCTTTCAGCTCCTTTTTTTTTTTCTTTTTCTATTTTTCGCCTTAAGGTTAAAACAATGAACAATCCGGGCTGCACTCTTTTTCCTTACGAAGGGCGCAAGGTTTTTTAATGAGGCAGCACCGCAACCAAATATATGCAGGCAACTTACCCCCAATTCGGAGCAAATTGCAAGGCAGCTCTCACACCGAAAGGGGCTGGGTGGAGTCAACCAGCCCTCATCGGTAGTGAAGGTAACAGGGATTGCCCCCGCTCGGAGAACAGCAGCAGGCTGAACCCCGGCTCGGGCAAACCAATTGAAGACATGTTCTACTTAATTCCCAAAAAAGCCGGGCACCCCGGCACCTCCATGAGGGCTCGCAAAGAAGATGCCCCGCGCTCCAAGCAAGAGTCGCGCGGAGGCGCAAAAAGCCGGGCACCCCGGCACCCGCGCCGGGGCTCGCAAAGAAGACGCCCGCGCTCTCCGAGTATGAGTCGCGTGGAGGCGCAAAGAAGCACGCCGGGCACCCCTGGCACCTCCGCCCCCGGCACGTCCGCAAAAGAAGACGCCCGCGCCTCCGCTATGAGTCGCGCGGAGGCGCAAAAGCCGGGCACCCCGGCACCTCCGCCGGGGCTCGCAAAGAAGACGCCCGCGCGCCACCGAGTATGAGTCACGCGGAGGCGCAAAGCCGGCACCCCGGCACCTCCACCGGGGCTCGCAAAGAAGACGCCCGCGCTCTCCGAGTATGAGTCGCGTGGAGGCGAAAAAGCCGGGCACCCCGCACCCCTCCGCCCGTGGGCTCGCAAAGAAGACGCCCCGCTCTCCGAGCATGAGTCGCGCGGAGGCGCAAAGAAGCCGGGCACCCCGGGCACCTCCGCCGGGGCTCGCAAAGAAGACGCCCGCGCTCTCCGAAAATGAGTCACGTGGAGGTGCAAAAAGCCGGGTACCACGCACCCTCCGCCTGTGGCTTCGCAAAGAAGACGCCCCCGCGCTCCCGAGCATGAGTCACGCGGAGGTGCAAAAGCCGGGCACCACGGGCACCTCCGCCTGGGGCCCGCAAAGAAGACGCCCCGCGCTCTCCGAGTATGAGTCGCGCGGAGGCGCAAAGAAGCCGGGCACCCTGGCACCTCCGCCAGGGGCTCGCAAAGAAGACGCCCCGCGCTCTCCGAGTATGAGTCGCGCGAGGCGCAAAGAAGCCGGGCACCCCGCACCCCGCCGTGGGCTCGCGCAAAGAAGACGCCCGCGCTCTCCCGAGTATGAGTCACGCGGAGGCGCAAAGAAGCCGGGCACCCTGGCACCTCCGCCAGGGGCTCGCAAAGAAGTCGCCCCGCGCTCTCCGAGTATGAGTCACGCCGGAGGCGCAAAGAGCCGGCACCCCTGGCACCTCCACCAGGGGGCTCGCAAAGAAGACGCCCGCGCTCTCCGAGTATGAGTCGCTGAGGCGCAAAGAAGCCGGCACCCCGGCACCTCCGCCCGGGGGCCTCCAAAGAAGACGCCCCGCGCTCTCCGAGCATGAGTCGCCTTGAGGCGCAAAGAAGCCGGGCACCCCGCACCTCCGCCCAGGGGCTCGCAAAGAAGACGCCCGCGCTCTCCGAGTATGAGTCGCGGGAGGCGGAAAGCAGCCGGCACCCCGCACCTCCGCCGCAGGCTCGCAAAGAAGACGCCCGCGCCTCCGAGTATGAGTCGCGCGGAGGCGCAAAGAAGCCGGGCACCCTGGCACCTCCGCCAGGGGCTCGCAAAGAAGACGCCCCGCGCTCTCCGAGTATGAGTCGCGCGGAGGCGCAAAGAAGCCGGGCACCCTGGCACCTCCGCCAGGGGCCCGCAAAGAAGACGCCCCGCGCTCTCCGAGTATGAGTCGCGCGGTGGCGCAAAGAAACCGGGCACCCTGGCACCTCCGCCAGGGGCTCGCAAAGAAGACGCCCCGCGCTCTCCGAGTATGAGTCACGTGGAGGTGCAAAAAGCCGGGCACCCTGGCACCTCCGCCAGGGGCTCGCAAAGAAGTCGCCCCGCGTTCCCTGAAAACGAGTCACGCGGAGGTGCAAAAAGCCGGGTACCACGTAACCTCCGCCAGGGGCTCGAAAAGAAGTCGCCCCGCGTTCTCCGAAAACGAGTCACGCGGAGGTGCAAAAAGCCGGTACCACGGAAGCTCCACCAGCAGCCCGCAACAATCAACCTGAAAACCACTGCTTCAAGGCACCACCTACCCAGACCGGGGCCTCTGCCGCACAAAACTTAACTCCCACTACCACTTCAAGGCACCACCTACCCAGACCAGGGCCTCCGCCGTACAAAACTTAACTCCCACTACCACTTCAAGGCACCACCTACCCAGACCAGGGCCTCCGCCGTACAAACTTAACTCCGGCCAGACATTAACGCCACCCACCCAATACCATAGCTACAGCCGTCCAGGCAAGCCCCAGAGCACTATAAAACCAAACCGCACCCCACCCAGGAATCCCGAGTTAGGAAGCCAGTAGCCATTAGCCACAAGGAACCCCATGCCACCCCACCAAGCCAAACCGCGCGCATACAAGGCAAACGCCAGAATACCTCCGAAAGCCCCCATCCGTGAAACTAGCTAAGGCACCACAATGGAAAGTGTAAACCACCACCCACCCGCCGAGGTCGACTGCGAAGAGCAACGAAGGGTACCAGTGGCGAAGGACCCTATAGGGGCTCGAGATCTCGCGACCCTCGCAGATCAACAAAGACCAAATGTAGACAAACTAGAGCATTTCGCGCCCCAAAAACCAGCAACACTAGCTGCCTAGGAGCACCTCGTAGATGCTCAAGGGACCCTCACATCAAATACAGTCGACTCACAGCGAAGATACCTTCGGAGGAGATACCACAATGGAGAATGTAACATTCTCTTGTGGGCCACTTCACCAAAGGAGTCAAAGTTCCGGAGGGGGGCCGACCGAAACCCTGAACACGAACGTGAAAAGGCGGTCCAACAACAGCGGCAAAGACGCCGCTGGTCAACGAGGCCGAACAAAACGGAGATGTAGGAGGTCGGTTGCAGCAGCAGCCTCCACAAGAGCTCCAATTCACGCCGGGGAACCTTTTGCGACCCAAGTTTACGGATAAGGGTACGCGCACCGAAAGGCGCGCTTGGCGCTCCCCGCGCAGAACAAAGCATCAATAGGAAACCCGGCGACCTCCGAAGGGTCCTACGTAAATTCCAAACTTTGTAAAAACACCAAGCAATAAAGCGTAAACTAAGTTTCCACGTCTACCTCCGCAAAGGCGCGAGCCTCGCTCTAAAAGAAATAGGGGACGTCACTACCTTGTAAACTAAGTACCCACTAAGTTTCCACGACTACCTCGCAAAGCGCGAGCCTCGCTCTAAAAAGAAATAGGGGACGTCGCCAGAAACTAAGTTTCCACAACTACCTCTCTAAAAAAGAAAAGGCGCGAGCCTCGCCAAAGGCGCGAGCCCGCTCTAAAAGAAATAGGGGACAGAAATTTGTAAACTAAGTTTCACGACTACCTCCGCAAAGGCGCGAGCCGCGAGCCTAGGGGACGTCCGCCGTAAACTAAGTTTCCACGACTAAAAAGGCCGAAATAGGGACGTCGTTGTAAACTAAGTTTTCACGACTACCTCCGCAAAGGCGCGAGCCTCGCTCTAAAAGAAATAGGGGACGTCGCCGTAAATTAACTTCCCACGACTACCTCCGCAAACACGCGAGCCTCGCTCTAAAACAAACGGGGGCATCGACGCCAAGACAAATTCGATAAGCATAAAAACAACAAAGCAAGCGGCAGCTCCATCCACTATGCATTTCACATAAGATCAAAAACAGTAAACTTACACAGCTCCGCGAAAGCACAAAATATCCTCAAACCTCCGCGCACACACCCTCCTCCGCGGATGCTTAAAACCACATCATACAACACAGCTCCGACCAACACCTCCGCGCCACACGTTCCACGAACTCCTCAACATCCACCACCTATACCTCCGCCGGTTCATCAACCGAGTACGATGACCCCAACGGTGTGGGCTCGCCAAAACTAGTGGAAGATCACCACGTAGCACCCGACGGCGGTAAACCCTCCGCAGATCGCTCCACTCGAGGTCCGGCACCTCCAGCTTCGGAGTAACAACACGACCTCCACGGTCGATCCAGCAGGCCTTGCGTCCAAGCGCAATGTCAACAGCCTCGTCGTCTTCAATGTCGTCACTAGCCAACGCGACGCTAGGCTCCACCCCGAACAGAATCCGCTCCGCCCGGGCGGTCCGACAGATCGTGCGCCCGCTTTAAAGACTCAAACCTCGATTATCAACATCATATTTCCTGATCCTGCCCCACCAAAACCGTTCGGAAGGGTAGCCCGAAAACGCCGCATAGCATGAGCCCGTGTCTCCCCGAAATGAACATGTCCCCGATGATTCATCATCAACGGGATCACGTTGAGCACCTCTCCGCGCAGCCCCCTAGGTACGCGGCCGCCAGAAAAAAACAACCAACACCCCTTCATCGCCTCCCCATCAAACAATGCATGACCGGCAAGACGAAGACATTTCGCAGTAAAAAGGAAGTAGCCATTAAACGTCGCGGTGCGGAGGCACCAAACTCCACATCTCATTAATATAAAGCCCGAAGGCCACAAGTTCCAGAGCAAATAAGTTCTACACAAACGAGTCCTAAACAACAATCTAGGGTATTTCTGCATCACGCCAGATCAAGATCGGCAGCCGGGGCGTGGGCAGGAGCGGTGACGCGTCGCTGCCATCGGAGGGCGCCACGCGTCCTGGAGAGGATCGACCGGCAGAGACGGCACGGCCTCCGAAGGTGTGGCGGAGATAGGAGCTGCAGCCGGCGAAGCACGAGTAGGAACCGGCGCAGCGGCAGACTCGAGGCGGACGGCATGGCGCGGAAGTCCCAAAGACCCTCGACGGAGGAGCAGCCTCCCCCCTGGGCAGCGGGGGCGTCCGACCGCCAACAAGGCGACCCCAACACCCCCAAACTGTCCGGGCGCCTAGGGCCACCTCCGAACTAGTCCGAGAGCCTCCGCATCCGAAGCGCAGCGCCCAGGCAACTGTCAAAAACAAGTGGTCGCTAAAAACGGCGACAAAAAAGGGTGAAGGCTACATAAAACCAAAAGCACGGAAGAGACGAACTACATCGAATACCAACCTCGCTTGGTGAGCTCGGCCTTTTGCGAGGTCCGCCGCGCCTCCCGGCCCCCTCGTACCCGTAAATGCTTGATGAAGCTGGTCGCGGCGCCTCACATCCCGATCCTCCGCCGAGTTCTTGACTCGTCAAGACTCGGAAGTGCGCGCTGCGGACCTTGGAAAGCGGCGCCCGATGCTCGCAGCCAAGATAGCGGAGGGTGCCCTCAAACGCAAGGGCAGCAGTGCTAGCTCCGAAGTCCGAAGCACACACCACCACCCTCCACAGCCTTGCCGACCGCGGCGCATCCAAGCACCGATGAGAGGCAGGTCCGATTCGCAAAGCCCGATCAAGCAACAAAGACCGACTCCACCCAAGAATTCGTCGAGGGCCACTTTGAATGCTTGGGCCTCCTCGTACCCACGACAACGACATGTCGTTGAGCTCGTGGTCGTAGCCTTGACCTCCGCCTCACGCGCCTCGCGCTGCCCCGAGCCTCCGCCGCCCGGCCTTTCTGGCCGCGGACCTGACCGCCCCGCCCCTGGAGTCCGCCACCTCGCGCCTAAGGCATTCCACCACGTCGGCGACCTCATCTCGCTTGCAAGCCTCCCGCTCGGCCTGGCCTTTAGATCCTCCCCCGCCTTCCACATGGCGTCCCTCATGCTCCGACGGCGCCCCCAGCCACGGAGCCGCCCAGCGGCGCAACACCATCGCCCCGCCACCTTCACCTTGATGTCATCATGAATCTCGCGGAGGGGCCGGTGCGCCATGCATCTACGCCTCCGGGAGGCGCGACACGGTCCGAAAAGCGCGACCGATGAGCCTCGCCTCCACCCCACCGTCCGGAGAAGGGGGGTGTCGCGGGAGGTCCGCGCTCAGAGATGCGACTCCATGTCGACATCGTCGATGCCGATGGACTTCCAGCGACATAAAGCGTAGTCGCAGAGCCCCCACTTCCCATTAACGACTTATCGTCGGAGGGAGCCTCGCCGGAGGCTCATCCACGGTGGTGCCCTCCGCCCCACATGGCACCTCCCGATATGGCCGAGGTCGCCGGTGCTTCCGCGGGCGTGGTCGAACGCGGCAGCCAGCTCAGGCGGAGCCACCGCCTCGCCGTCGTCATCATCATCGTCATCCTCGTCGGAGGCCCCATCTCCCGAGCCCCCGGTCCCTCCTCGTACTCCCTCATACTCGGAGCCTTCCTCGCCTTCCTCGCGTCGCGCGCCGTCCTCGACCGCCTCGGCTTCCTCGGCGCCATCCACTCGGCCTCTCATCGTCTTTCATCATCGGAGATGATGAGAAAGCCGAGGTCGCCATCTTGACCCTCCGCCGCCCGTCGTCCCCGCCCGGTCGCACCTCCGAGGCGCCCGGCATGACGCCCGTCCCCCCCCAGGCGGGGTCCGCAACGCGCCGCCATGCATGCCCCGTTCCGACCCCCCCGCTTCGCTTCCCCGCCTTCATGGCCTCCCCGTCATCAACGGTCGGCCGTCTTCATACTCCACCTCCAAGAGATCGAACACCCGATTGACTCGGTGGCGATGGCGAGGTTAGCACGAATCCTCCCGATCCTCCGGAGGCTCCAACTTCCCCACAAGGAGATCGGCGCGCAGAGCCAGCCTCCGCAATGACGAGACGACCAAACTCCTCCTTGTCCCCTGTTCGCCTTCTCGGCCAACGTACGCCACGCCGACGTTGACCTCCGAGTCCCTCGACACTCCACAAAGGCCTCCCGGCGCCACAACGTGTGGACTTGGGCCGCCGCGAACTCCTCCACCAAAGTCGCTACGACACATAGCCGCGACATGGCGCAAGCATGAGCATCCCCGGCTTCGGCGCATGGCAGCCTCCGTCTTTACCGGCTTCACCTTCGCAATGGAGACGGACTCCGGAGCACCGTAAAGACCATCCGCGCTGTCTAGCTTGTAGTAGAACCAGCGCTCCAGCCAGTCCATGACCACTTGTTCCGCTGCGCAGCGGCGGGAGCCTCCACCCCCGCGCGGGGAATGAAGGTGCACACGCCGTACAGGGCACAGAACATCTCCGTGTCCGTCATCTTGATGGTCCGGGGCTGGCTATGCACTACGTGGCAACCGAATTTAATCCATCCACCATTGGCTCAAGCCCCACGGAGCGGCAGCCCACACGTAGGTGGCCACCGCGAAAAGCAGGATGCCGAAAGCCGATGAAAGCGGAGGTTGAACCCCCCGCAGACATCCAAAGACAAACTCACACACGTGGAAGCGGAGCCCCACGCGGAAAGAATTCTTCAAAAACCACCACCTCGCCGGCCGAGGCCGGGGGACCTCTCGCCCTCCAAGGGTGGAAGCACTTCTTCGAGAACCACTTATTGTCCCTCCAAAACTTCTTCAAGGATTTTTGGTGCTCGACCGCTGGGAAACTCGAAGCTCTCCACTACGGTCTTCTTCGACATGGTCTCCTTAATCCGCGCCATCCCAACTCCGAAGCGACCAAGCAAAGCACCCTCCGAAACCAAAAGTAGCAGCTAGCCTTAGCACAAGCAGCAAGCAATGAGCCTCCGATGCAGCAGGCGCGAGAGCAGGAGCGTGGAAAGGATGAAAGCACAAACCCTAACCCCTACCTACCGTACATATTTATAGGCCAGTGTGGGGGGGAGGGGGGCGTGGCCGACGGCGAGTCCAAAGTGACCTCCAGAAAAATCATGGCCCGGATCCCAAAAACATGAGGAACCCTTCGATCCACTCCATCCAGAGGAAACCGACGGCATCCGGTACACTCCAAACAAACACAACCCCTCCGATTCAAGGCCGTTCACAACCAGCCAACAGCAGGTAAGCAGGCGAGCACGCCGTGTCTCACAATAACCAGCACGACACAAAACGACCTCACCCCGGCCTCCAGAAGCAAACGCACCGAAAAAGGCCAAGGCCCACCACCGCTGAGGCCCACGAGCAGCGGGGGACGCCGGGCCACAAGGGCCTGGGGGTAGCAAACCCGCCACCCCCACGGACCCTCCGAAAGATGTTTGTCACGCTGGCCGCCCCTTTGGAGGGAACCAGACCTTCGAGGGGCTGCCGTTGGGGAGGGCGACCCCGCCCCCGGCCCCCCCCAGGCTCCACTACGGGGGCCAAGGCGGATTCTTTCCTTAACCGGTGTTCATCAAGTCCTGCAGGTCCCATCGGCGGAGGCCCCTTCGCGGATTTGAGTCACCAAGCTTGACCCGGGGCGATGGGCCTTAAGCGGGGCAGGAGCGGGACATGAAGGCGCCTAAGGAAGAACCGGCGGAGGGGCCCTCGGCACCAGCCCCCTTCGCAGATAGGCGGAACCAGCGGCCAGCGTGGGAAAACCCTACGGTTCCCGGCGTGAAAGGATCGGATGTGTAGTTCCTGTGTTAGCCCTGTACGAACAGTTACTAGTCTGCCCCTGAAAGGGCCCACCTGTAAGCATGTGAACCCCTACCTACCATGTACCGAATTGTAAATCAGCCCCTCCGACTCCTAGAATTCCTATAAATACCCGAGTACGGGCTCAAGGAAGGGGGTCGGTTGGTGGCAAATTTAATTGTCATTTACTCGTTTTCCTCACCACCTACGTCTCACCCCTCGCAGTCTTTGCCCCGCCAGGGACTCGACCGCCCTCCGAACGCCCGACCTCCCAAGCAAACCCGGGCGAGGGTTGGGCCGCCGGAGGCCGCTCTACGTCCCATCCGCTCCGCCTGCCTCACCCCTGGGAAACCCTCGCCCCTCTCCCGCCCTCCGAAGTTTAAGGTCAAGGGGGCAAAAGATCCCCACATACCCCTTACTAGACTCACGGTTATTCATAAATACATTGTGGGTTATCATCATCACTATGCTAGACTTTACACAAACCTGCCTTCCTTTGGGAAAATATAAATGAACGATACCCGAATACTCCCGGGGTGAAATGCTATGATGATAGATCCGTGCGCTTACGGATTGACTCACGCAACAATTAAATCCATCTATCACTGGCATTTCTTGACGTTGTCACTAAGGATATTATTTATCTTTAGAGATGACGCTAAGAAATGCCAACACTCTCTTCACCAAAAGATTGGCAAGGATTTGTCCATCTTGCAAATATATGTGGATGATATCATATTTGGATCAACAAATCAAAACTATTGTGAAGAGTTTGGTAAAATGATGGCAAGTGAGTTTGAAATGTCTATGCTTGGAGAACTCACATACTTCCTTGGACTTCAAATCAAACAAATGAAGAATGGCACATTCATAAGTCAAGGCAAGTACATTAGAGACATGATCAAAAAGTTTGGCATGGAAGATGCAAAGGGCATTACTACTCCAATGGGTACTAGTGGATCTTTGGATAGTGATGAAAGTGGCAATATAGTAGATCAAAGGCTATTTCAGTCAATGATTGGAAGCTTACTCTATGTGACCGTATCAAGGCCGGATGTCATGTTTAGTGTATGCATGTGTGCAAGATTTCAAGCCCGAAATCTCATGTTTGGTTTTGACAATTGATGACACCCTATTATGCTAATCCTCTACTCTAAGTGTGCTTATGAGATAGGATAGCATAGATGATGTGGAGCTATGTGATCATGGACATGGAAGATGATGATGGACATGATGGATCATCGAGCTCAGTTGGCGGAAAGACAAAGACCCGGAGATCAAGGCAAAGGTATATCCTGATAGGGTTTTGCTTTCGGTGATCAAGACACTTTAGAGAGTGTGATCACACCTTGGATAGATAGCCGACTATCAAGAGGGGAATCCACGGCTAATCCGCATTAGAAGTGCCTCTAGATTCATGTTGACTTGCATATGCATTTAGAATCGGGAGCACTAACTTCGCTCTTGTCAAACGTTTTCAAAATGCTAACACACGTGCTATGGAATCACACTTCGACGTGTTGGCAACTTGGACAAGTGACAAAACTTGGTTTGGAAGAAAGGCGATTTAACGATGAATTTCCGCGATGAAATGACGACGCCCGACGGGACACAGGGCGTTTTAGCGTAGCCCGGCCGTCTGGCAAGGCGATGGCGCGGCGACAAGACGGAGGGCAGCACGATCGTGCGTCGGCCACTCACGCAGATCGGGCGTGTTTGCCAATGGCCTCGGTGTCCGCCGCCCTTCTGGCTACCGCCGGGCGTGGCGCTACGGATCGACATCGGTGCCGCTACTGGCGCTGGCCGATCGGCCGCTGGCGCCTATAGGGTAGGGCTTGTGCGGGCGTACCGGCGCCCGTGCTCGGGCGCGTCGGCCGCGGCGCCCGGCGCCCCATAGTCGGTGGCCGAAGGCGCGGTGAACGCCGCTGGCACGCCGGGCGCAGCCGGCCGCACCGCGTCTCGCCGGACGTTCCACGTATGCAAGAATCCGCAAGCGCACGGGTGCGTCGTTGTCGGCTTTCACCCGGAAATATTCTAGGTATCGTATTATTTTCCATAGGGAACGATTGCGCACTAATCTCTCGAATAGAGTCGCCCAAGGATAACTATGGGTGGTGAGGTATCTTTATGGGCTTAGGTTTTCGTGAGGGGATTACTTAGGTTGTTATCTCCTTACTTCGGGGCACCGCCCACGCCCAAAGGATAGTGTCCGCAATTGCACCGCGCCACACACCCGAACGTAGGGGGATTACAAAGGACGGACAAGGTACATCACGACCCGGCCGCCTACCCCTCAACCGTGGGATGTGCCACAAAGAGATAGGTGAACGCTAGTCCAAACACCACATTTGCACTACCGCCCACAACTCTTGATGTCGATCAGGTTCCCCGGTCAAGAGGTTCCTCCACCAAGAGTTACGACCTAAAGGTACGACTATCAATCCCGCAAGTTTATAATAGCTAAGATAATATACTTGAAGAACAATAAGCTGAAAGATGAACACAAGCTTTCTTACCAAAGTGTAAGAAAGTTGTAGAGGTACAAGCGTGGCGGGTGCCGACAAGTCCGGCACTCCGGCCACCCGAGATCCGCAAAGCACCGGGGGGTACACCGAGACTCCATGGAGAAGAGGCCAAGCCCTCTTCTAGCCTTCCTTGGTATTGAATGAACCGCCACGCCAAACCTGGGCCTGAACCGCCTCAGGTAGGGTGTGGCCGCACCCGTCTGGGCTTGGCTCGGGCCGGGCCTTGGCAGGCTGGCGTGTGTGGGCCTAAAAAGTCATGTGCTGGTGTTTGCTCGGTCCAGTTGTGTCATTTTGGTCTGTTTCTCCCGTGGGCTTGTTTATCTTCAGGAATGCGCTTTCCAGGGAGGCGCCTTGTGGTATTATTTCCACCTGTATTTATATAGTTTCTGCAAAATAATGTTTTGGACACTACAAGTGGAATTATGTCAATAATAAATGTATATGTGTGTAGTAAGATATAGTTTCACCCCCTTATTGGTAGAATGTTGACGTTAAAAATACGTCGTTCGTGACCGTCAACAGCGTCCGGCGCACACAATCAGAAGGCTGTTTTTTTCCAACGGCTTTATTTTGGAATGGGGTCTATATATTTGTGTGTGGCCGGCTTGGAGAGTTAACTCTCTTGCACTCTTGATCATTCTAACTCTCTTGTGAGCTGAGAAAACTCCCCTCCACTCATCTCTCTTGCCTAACTTCGATCTTTGGTGAGATTGAGTGAGATTCAAGTGCATTTGCTTGTTGATTGCATCTAGAGGCACTTGTTCTTCAGAGGAGCTGCGGGATTCTTGTTTCTCTTGGGAATTTGCTTGGCTCCCTAGCGGCTTGAGTTGGTGGTGGTGTTGAGCTCGACTAGAGATTGTTCGAGGCCACACCTGGTGGATTTGTGAGGGTTTTGAGCCTTCCCGCGGGAGATTCGTGAAAGGCATCGTTAGTGGATTGTGGCTTGTGGATCCCCATCTTGTGAGTGATTCTTGCAATCTCCCTCCAAGGGATTTGACACCGGTCATTTGATCGCGAATCATCAAGTGGGTGTATCACCACAATGGGGACTAGCGTGCCGGCAAGCACGTGAACATCAGGAAAAATCATCGTGTCAAGTGTGATTTGCTCGTTGGAGATTTCTTATTGACATCGGTGATTGGCTACAACCTATTCACTACTCGGTGGTATTGTATTCTAGCTATCCCCGCTTTACATTGATTATCTCTCTTGTTTAGTTTCTAGAGTTAGAACTAGTTAGTATTTCTTGATCACCTAGGAGTAACTTAGTGACATAGCTCTTGTGTGTGATTAGAGATCATAGTCATCATCTAGAAATTGCTTGAGTAGGTGGCTTGCCTAGTTAGCTAGTAGCACCGCTTATTTTGCTATGCCATCTTATAGTCTAACCTTGTTGCTTAAGTGTTGTTGTAGTAATTTTTATAGGCTATTCACTCCCCTCTAGCCATTTAGGACCTTTCAAGTGGTATCGGAGCCGAGGCACCATTTTTGAAGGGCTTAACAACCTACGGTGATATAATGGCGTTGAGTTTGCATATCAACAACACCAAGAAAGCACCTCCATTCGATGGCACAATTATGCATCTTGGAAGGTGAAGATGACCGCACACCTCAAGTCAATCAATAGAGAAGTGTGGAAGGTCACCGAGAACAAGTTTGAGGTGGCTAATCAAGAGGCACCAACACCGGTTGAAGAGAAGAAGCTTCAAGCAAATGACATTGCCGTTAGCTCCTTCCATGAAGCATTTAATGACAAGGTGTTTGAACAAGTCAAGTCACTTGTGATTGCTCATGACATTTGGAAGAAGCTTGAGGAAGCTTATGAGGGCACCGAAGGAGTCAAGGCCGCCAAGGCCTACATCTTGCTTGAGAAGTTCAATAGCTTCAAGATGGAAGATGATGAGAGTGTGCCGGAGATGTTTCACCGCATGCAAGTATTGGTGAATGATCTCAATGCTCTTGGAGAGGAGATCAAGGACAAGACCTTCAACATGAAGTTCTTGAGATGCTTGCCGGAGAGGTTTGGCATGTTGGTCACCGTGCTCATAAGGACCACCTTGAAGGACTTGACACCAAACCAATTACTTGATGAGGGACCGATGACTCATATAGAGATGATAGCAAGAAGATTGAGTTGATCAACAAGAACAAGAAGAAGGACAAGGATGATGATGACAAGAAAGATAAGAAGAAGAAGAGTGTAGCATTCAAGGCTACTTCATCATTGTTGGCATTTGTTAAGTGCTAAAAGAATATGAAGGATTCTCGCAAGTTTACGTAACACCTACCATTGTAGCTTTTCCATAGGATGAGTATTCTAGAGTATCGTATCCACGGGAAGCTTTGGCTAAAGAATTCTAATAAGTCACAATCATGTATCCACTAACTTAGCAAACCACTAGACTATAGTGAGAGGGTAAATGGTCAAGGCTAAGTAAATATCAAAGCATAAAATAATATTCTAACTAAGATGTCAAAGACTAGTTAAACTAATCAAGAGGTCAAAGGGAGTGTAGGATCCGATGGAAGCCTAGAGGGGGTGAATAGGCTTAACCCCCGAAAATCGCCCCTGTTAAAACTTTCAAGCACCGCGCCGGATAACAACAGCGCAGACCGCGTAAAAAAGGGCGACACCGCCGCGTGTAAGAAGAAGAGTGACGTAAACCGAGAATGGACGCTTCTGCACGGTGGGGGCGCTGCCGCCGCTGGTCACTTCACGTAAGTGACCTCGAAGTGAATCTGCGTGCTTCCACTTGCTTGGAGATGATTCACCTAGGTTCCCGCACACAAGTATCTCCACGAGAACACAAGCTCTAGCCGGCGTAAAACCTTGCCACAAAGTAGATCGGGTCGAAGCCCTTTCACAAGACAAATATGCAACAAAAGTAATGAGACAAGGTGACACAAGGATTTGACCCGTGGTTCACCGCGCCCACAAAGCCGGGCTACGTCCACGTTGTTGAGGTTGCCACACAAGGCTTAGCTTGCCCACCGGCTTGCTTTTTCCCTCGTTCACAAGTCTCTAGGGAGTTAACCCTAGAGATGTGGGGTAATGTATTGCTGTAGATCAAGGTTACAAACCTCCCAAGGCTGCCACACGAAGGGGGCAAGCTCAAGGGCGACGCCTAGCCGTCTAGGAGCAAGCTCCAAGAGTAAAGAACCCTAGGGTTCCGGCCAAACGTGAACCAAATGCTCTTTTGAGTGGGGGAAGTCGTAGATCCGGTCTCCAATCGAAGTTTGCAGCTGTTTCCCTCAAGAATCCTGGTGGGAAGTGAGAGATTGAGTGGGGAGCTCAAGGTGCTTCAATGGAGGTGAGAGAGAGAGCAAAAGATGGTCTCCCCGGCTGTTCTCGGGTCGGGAGGAAGAAGAAAGTGAGCCGGGTGACCGTTGGGGAGGGGTAGAATGGGTATTTATACCCCCACGGACCCAACGATTAAAGTGTGGCCTTTGCCCAAGATCGACACGCTGCACCCGCGCCCGACCGATGCCAAGTGTGAAACACGGTGATTTGCTGGCTGGTCAGGCTTGGAGTTGTGTGTGGTGTCTGGATTTGATGTTTAGAGCACTTGGTCCACAGATACCCGAGAATCCTATGATCCCTCTTAATAGTCCGGCATTTCCTAAACTCAAGATTCAAAACATAAAGTAATTTAAACGCCTTGATCGGAAAACACCATTGTCTAGCGTATTTGGTACCTTTGGACCTGTTCACCAACTCCATATTTTAATCCCTCGCATGTCATCTTCAGTAAATCTCATTAGTCCCCTAATTCGGTGGTCATCAACGCCAAAACCCACTTAGAGCTTGATTGCACTTACAATCTCCCCTTTTTGGTGATTGATGACAACCAAATTAGAGCTTACATAAGATGTAAAGTCAAACTTAGATTACTTAAGATCATGGATGTAGAGCCCTTTACCCAAATATGTAAGTGAGATTTGAATTCTCAATATTGACATGAAAAGTCAATTTTCACATATTTTAGGTGTAGTAAGGCCTCCCCTAAATGTGTGTGTGGGAGATTTGAATTCTCATTTTGACATGGAAGTCAAATCACACATTTAGAAGTGGTGGAAGACCTCCCCTACATCCATGATTGCTGTGGGGTGCTTAAATAGTGTCATACAAATATATCCGTGATGCATATGACAAGATAATGAACTAAAAAGCACAGCAATTATGTGCATGCTCAGCGATGATGGGCGCGGCTTTGCCCCAGCGCCCGAGTGCTGCGGCACCGCCGGCGCCTATCAAGATAGACAAAGACAACAGTAAAACATCAAACCACAAAGATATGTGACAAGATTAACAAACTAAACCAAAGAAGAAGATATATAAAACCGAGTTTAAGCAATCAAATGACTAAATCCGAGAAATGAACAAGTCATAGGTGGCATTATTACATAAAATAGAGTTTCTCTCAAACTCACACCTAACAAGCTACTCTCAAAAGATCTAAACTCAAGATCCGGCTGCTGCTCCATCCTCGAACCATCTCCGTATGTCGAAAAAGTTTGACCCCCCCTCATTTCTTCTAATTTTTCTCCCCTTTGGCGTCCAAGCACCAAAAAGATCATAGAAAAGAGAAGAAAGAAGCGTGGAGTCACTCATCACCGTCATCCCCATCGCTAGAAGCGGTGCCCTCAGCCTCCTCTCGAGATAGTGGCACCGGCTCGAGTGGAGCGACGAGTGGAGCGTCGAGCTGGAATCGCCGCGCAATCGAACCAAGCATGTCGGACAAGTCCCGACCGAGCCGCTAGTGGCCGAAAGCTCGGAAGGTCGGTGTACCGAGGTGGTCTAGGGATAGACGGAGGAACCGGGAGTCCTTGCTTCTCCCCGACACTCTTGAAGGCCTGTCTCACCTCCCCTGCGTAGCTCATAGGTCCGCCGAGAAGCATATGAGCAATGTCCAAAGATTGCCTTGAGCCACTTCTTCATCTTCCCCTTGGACTTCTTTGTGCCTCCCGGGCCTAGAGCTAGATGGCTCCTCCAAGTCCTCTCGCCACCGAGGTGCCTCCCCGCCGATGATCCGACTCGCCCACCGGTCTTCCCTCCATCTAAGCCATGGGTCTTCTCAATATTGTAGACTGTGTGAAAGCAATCCTTGGGATAAATGTTCCCAGAAACCCTCTCAATCATAAACATGATGTAGGGAGCATATGGCAGATTCCTCCTAGCATCGTCCAAGGCATTTGCTAGCTGTCTCCAAATGAACTTTCCAACATTGAAAGTTTCATCATTCTGAAATGAGCAAGCACATTCCTAGCATAGCCATTCACATCGAGGTGCCCCATCCTTGGGATCAATGGTACACCCGCAGAGGTTGTTCATCACATAGAAGAAGTCCTTCAACCCCTTCCTCTTACCAAGCAATCCCCGATCAGCCCCAGCAATTTCTGATGGCCTTGGCTTCAATAGGGTCTATCTCATGTATGTCGAGTGTACTCCCGTGATCAGCCCCAAAGCCAAGTATCTCGACTGAATGTGACAAAGTCCACTCTGTAGTGCCTCCCCGTCGGTCATCCAGGTGGATAGTATCGTAAGGCCCTGTCCCGTAGTAGGTGGCATGAAACTGACTAAGGATCTCTTCATTCCAATCATGCCGGAATGACATGATGTCTGTCAGCTCAAACTTCTCACATGCTTCTATGGCCTCATCAAATGCATCCTCCTCTCTATCTCTCATCCTCTCAAAGTCAATGTAGTGCATCGTGGTGATCTTGCTCTTTGTGGAGTGGAGAAGGATCGTCGGGTAAAAGTTTGAATGAAAGGCTGCCCAAAAAACCTCTCATCAATGCCTTCTTTGCTCCTACGCATAGACATTGATAGCTCTAGCATCGCAACCTCCCTTTGCTTCTTCAAATAACTCACCACTGGGATTGGTGGGTCATTGACAAAAGCGATCATCTCAAACACACCCTCAACCTCGCCGCATGTAGTCTGTTATCAAATACTAGAGGGTGGTGCGGAGTACCTTGTTCCCCTGCAGAACAATGGTGTACCCATACCGCCGCCTTTGCTCCTCGAAGCTCAGCTGCTCCTCGCCACCTCGCCATGTTGATTCTTCCTTCCCCGCCCCTTCGTCAATCACTTTGACCCTCCGCTTTTTCTTGCCATGGGGATCACTTCCGGGGTCCATCTATGTCAAAGATAGGATTATGGTAAGAAACTTTCGAGAATAGTATGCATTGTCCAAACATATGTAGGAGAAAGATTAGAAAAGTGAAAATTGATGACAAGAGCAAGTCGTCGGTGAAATCTCGGGGCGCTGCACCGCCGCTGCTTGAGGGCACAAGATCGCTGCGCATGCACGGCGGCCGCTGCCGCGCCATGCACGACCACCGCCCCCCTTGCTCAAATCATCAATCTCTACTTTTCAATACCTTTCTAACACATCTATCCGACTCAATATACATGCCTATCACAATTTCATAATCCAAGATCTTAAAACAAGAGAAATTTCCCATGGATTCAACATAGTTATGAACTCTAGTAAAATATTTCTTTGGTATTTCAAATCAACCAATTTCCCATCTTAATTTGATAAGTGCTCTGAGAAGCTTATGCTGTTTGAATCAGCAAGAAACCGTTAGGTTTCATGTTGGGGTCACCAACATCCTCATCCTCTAAATCACTTAAATAATTAAAACACAAAATTTATTGATTCCAAACCACCAAATCACTTTCCTAGTGTTCATACATCACTAATCAACGCAAATCCAAGAGAAATTTCTACTCAATCCATAGATCGGGCAAAGAGTTCATGGTTAGGGTTAGGTTGTACCTCGTTGATTGAAGGGGAAAGGAGAGAAACTGCTTTCGGGGAGAAGGGGAGGGGGCCGGGCCGAGAGCGAAGAAGATGGCCGGCAGCGGCGGCAAGACGGCATCGCCGGGCGCTACGGGCAGCCAAAGGCGGCGGGCGAGCGCAGCGGCGGGCGGTGTGGCGGCGCTCTTCCTCACGCTCGGGAAGAAAAGAAGGAGCGCGTGCGGGCAGGGACGGGCGGAGGAGAAGGTTAAAACCGATTGGGCGGGGGTAGAAAAGGAAAGAGAAAAATTTGGCCCAAAAACGGTTCGGACAGAGGCGGGGCATCCCTAGGGCGCTGCAGACGCCGCTGCTTAGGACGCTGCATCGCCGCGACTGCGGCAACCTGCGCCAGCAGACACGCGGCATTGCCGCACCAACCTTTGTCCCCGCTTATATATTGCCACTTTTGACTTATTTCTCCTCAAATTTGATCACGAGAGACACCAAAATTCATTGCCGGGGACAGATCATCAATACGAGAACTATGGCATTGAATTTCGGATTAGAATTTGAAAACTTTTGAAACACAATATAAAAGTTTTCACAAACTTTTCCTATGTCGATCTAGTGTCTCAAACAGATTGCATGTGTGCTGGAATTCAAATCAAGTTACGAGAATCGAGAATGTTTAGCTCACTACGCAAAGCACAAAACCTTGACTCATCGAGAGGCTTGGTGAAGATATCGGCTAGTTGCTTTTTCGGTGCTCACATGGCGAATTGCGATATCTCCTTTGAGTTCGTGGTCTCTCAAGAAGTGATGACGGATGTCTATGTGTTTTGTTCTAGAGTGTGCTACCGTGTTATTTTGCGAAGTTTGATGGCACTCTCGTTGTCACAAAGAAGAGGTATCTTTGTGAAATGACATCCGTAATCCTTTTAAGGTTTGCTTCATCCAAAGTAGTTGAGCACAAAGACGCACTTGGGCTGCAACATACTCGGCCTCGGCGGTGGAAAGGGCTACACAATTTTGCTTCTTAGAGCTCCAAGACACTAAGGACCGTCCAAGGAATTGACATGTCCCCGAAGTGCTTTTTCTATCTACTTTGCAACCGGCATAGTCGAGAATCGAATAGCCAAGTAGATTGAACTTGGAACCCTTGGGATACCACAAGCCAAGGTTAGGAGTGTGTACTAAGTATCTCAAGATTCTCTTAACAGCCACATAGTGACATTCCTTTGGATTAGCTTGAAAACGAGCACACATACACACACTAAGCATTATGTCTGGCCTAGATGCACAAAGGTAAAGTAGGGATCCAATCATGGAGCGATATACCTTCATGTCCACGGCTGAACCCTCCTCATCAAGATCAAGATGTCCATTGCTTGGCATTGGTGTTTTGATAGGCTTGGCCTTCACCATGTCAAACTTCTTTAGCATATCGTGGGTGTACTTTGTTTGGCTAATGAATGTCCCTTCCTCCATTTGCTTGACTTGAAACCCGAGGAAGTACTTGACTCACCCATCATGGACATCTCAAATCTCTTGGTCATTGTCCTACTAAATTGCTCAACATACACATTGTTAGTGCTACCAAATATTATGTCATCGACATATATTTGGCATACAAATAAATCATTGCTAACTTTGTGAGTGAAGAGAGTAGGGTCGGCTTTGCCTATCTCAAAGCCTTGTTTGAGCAAGAATTCCTTAAGGCATTCATACCATGCTCTAGGTGCTTGCTTAAGCCCATAGGCGCCTTATGGAGCTTGTAGGCGTGGTTGGGAAACTTGGGGTCTTCAAAACCGGGTGGTTGCTCAACATATACTTCCTCTTGTAGTGGACCATTGAGGAATGCACTTTTGACATCCATTTGGTACAGCTTGAAGTCATGATGGGCAGCGAAGGCTAGAAGAATGCGAATTGCTTCTAGTCTTGCCACGGTGCATAGGTTTCATCAAAGTCCAAGCCCTCTACTTGAGTGAAGCCTTGAGCCACCAATCTTGCCTTGTTTCTTGTCACCAACCCATCTTCATCTTGCTTGTTGCGGAAGACCCACTTGGTACCAATGATGTTAGTCTTGGGTCTTTCCACCAACTCCCAAACTTCATTTCTCTTGAAGTTGTTGAGCTCTTCTTGCATGGCCAACACCCAATCCGGATCCTTGAGAGCATCATCTACTTTCTGCGGTTCCAAAGAGGAAACAAACGAGAAATGTTGGCAGAAAGCAGCTAAATGAGATCGAGTGGTCACTCCCTTTCGAAGACTCCCAAGGATGTTGTCAACGGGATGATCCCGTTGAACCGTTTGTCGTAGTCGTGGGTGATCAACGCCTTCAGCTTGTTCTTCTTGATCTTCATCATATTCATCATTAGCTTCAAGTATTGGTGCAAGATCAAGTGGTTGAATGGGTGATGTAGGTGGATCGAGTTCTTTGCCGAGGTAGGTGGCGCGCGACTTTGCCCGTAGCGTTCGTGCGGCACTGCCGCGCTGGGCACTTCCAGCAGGTGTGTGCTGCACTTGGTCTTTGAGTACGTCAGCGGAATCTTGTGCAGCAACAACTGGTGGATCCTCCTCTTCATTTGCTTGATCTTCTTGAGGCCTTATGTCACCAATAGCTAGTTGCTTGATTGCCTCACAAGGTGGATCCTCCTTTCCTACAACACTTTGATCAACTTGCTCTACTTGAGAGCCGTTAGATTCATCAAATGTCACATCTATAGTGATCTCAACCCTACCCAAGGTTTGATTGAAAACACGATAGGCATGCTCATTTGATCCGTAACCAAGAAGAAAACCTTCATCAACTTTAGGTGCAAACTTAGAGGTTCGGGGCCTTTTGTTCAAAATGAAACACTTGCACCCAAACACCCTAAAGTATGACACCTTTGGCTTGTTACCGGTTAAGAGTTCATATGAAGTCTTCTTGAGTTTCTTGTGTAGATAGAGACGGTTGATGGCATGACAAGCGGTGTTGATAGCTTCGCACCAAAAGATGTCCGAAGTCTTGTACTCATCAAGCATTGTCCTTGCCATCTCTATGAGTGTACGGTTCTTCCTCTCTACTACACCATTTTGTTGAGGGGTATATGCGGTGAGAATTCATGCTTGATGCCCTCTTCATCAAGATACTCTTCAACTTGGGTGTTCTTGAATTCGGTCCCATTGTCACTTCTTATTCTCTTGACAGAAGATCGAATTCTCTTTGTGCCCTCTTGATGAATGTCTTCACCTTCTCTTGTACTGGCACTTATCAAAGACAAAGAAAACCCAAGTGAAGCGGGAATAATCATCAACAATAACAAGTCCATATTTGTTACCCCGATGCTAAGGTAGGCCACCGGTCCAAAGAGATCCATGTGTATCAACTCCAAGGGTTGAGTAGTGGTCATCAAGCTCTTTGGTGGGTGAGGTGCACCTACTTGCTTTCCGGCTTGGCAAGGTCCACATATCCTGTCTTTGTCAAAGTCAATGTTTGTTAGTCCAATGATGTGGTTGTCTTTCTCGCGGTTTGGCCAAGTTCCTCATGCCAACATGTGCTAGGCGGCGATGCCATAACCAGCCCATGCTAGATTTTGCCATTAGACGGGTATCAAGCTTAGCCTCACTTTTGTTGAAATCAACTAAGTAAAGCTTATTCTTGAGTTTTCTGTAAAGACAACAGAGGAATCCTTCTGCGAAAGACTTCCACACCAACATCCGTAAAGAGACAATTGTAGCCTTTCTCACACAATTGTGAGACCGACAACAAGTTGTATCCCAACGAATCAACATGCAATACATACGAAATATTATGCTCGGTTGTGATAGCAATGTTACCAAGACCGATCACACTTCTCACATCATCATTTCCAAATCTTATGTTATTCCTATCGTCATTGGTTTGGGAATATGATGAGAACATACTCCTTTCTCCGGTCATATGATTTGTACGGCCCATTTGTCAAACACCCAACTTGACCCACCGGAGGGAGTATGCCCGCAAAGCAAGTTTAGTTCACAAGTTTAGGTCCCCCAATATTCTTGGGACCTTTTACCTTTGTCACAAGAACTTTGGGAACCCATATAGAGGTGTTGCTATAAAGCTTCTTTTCCTTTGCCCAAGTACTTTGCAAACACCTCCCCCTGCTTTGTTTGCCTTCACTTCAAAGCAAGGATTGGAGTTCAACTTGCTTGCTTTAGCCTTCCATTGATAGGAGTAGCTTCTTGGAGTAGCCCAGACAAGATTTTCTGACTTCTGGACCTTCTTCACATCCTTTTGGACCCTCTTCTTGGGTCTATTCTGAGCTGAGGCGGTGTAGGTGACCTTCCCTTTAGTTGGGGGCGCTTTGCTTTGCGCAGTCCCTCGCGGCACTGCCCGCGTGTGTGGCGTGTCGGTGCAGCTTCGGGTTGGCTTGTGTCCGGCGCTGCGTGCAGGTCTCTGTACCCTCTTGTGCCTTTGCTCAAGAATTTTACACATTCAACACCATTGATCATCTTTCGACCATTGGTCTTGTTTCCTTGTTTGTGTCCAAGTCCATCCTTGATTCTTGGATTTCTCCCATCAATGTAATTGGGCTTCTTTGGAGCCTCAACTTTATTGCTCACTTTGTGGCTTTCTTTGTTTTCACCTTCTTTTCTCACCATAGCCGTGAGCCTAGTGATCTCCTTCTCCATTGCTTTCATGTTGGCAAGGTTAGTGGTATAAACATTCATATCAACATTATAGCATTTACCACAACCTTGACTAGTGGAGGGAGTAGAAGTATCCTTTGTGGTTGAGAGATGTGAGTTGCTCTCCCAAAGAAGGCTATATTGAGCTTCAAGCTCTTTGTGCTTGTTTTGCAAGTCACAATACTTCCCATTTAGGGCAACCATAGCTTTCTTTGTGAGAGCATGGTCTCCTTGCTCATTAGCTAGGCTCTTTTGCAAGGCAGCCACCTCACTCCTCTCGGCTACAAGAGCATCCTTGTTGTCAACATAGAGTTTTTCAAGTCTATCCAATTGACTATCTCTAGTTGCCAACTCCGCTTTGGGTACTTTCTAAGTCCGCCATTAGTTGAGCAAGAAAGCTTCTAGTTTTAGGATCTAGGTTCTTGGTGAGTCTAACATATTCTTCATCATCACTAGATTCATCTTCACTAGAGCTTTCACTAAGATCACTAGATTCATCACTAAGAGAGGGAGAGGGTTTGGATTTAGTTTTTACCTTCTCATGCTTGGCCATGAGACAAACATGAGTGGAGTCAAGGTCCTCATCCTCATCATCGGACATGTTGTTGAAGAGCTTGGGTGTAGAGGTTTCTTGCATGGCAAATGTTGCAATGTGAATCTCCTCTTCACTTGTCTCTTTGGTTGAGTCCCACTCATGACCGATGTGAGCTTCACCCATGTTCCTTCCCCTTCTCTTGTAGTCTTGCTTCTTATCTTTGCCATTGTCCTTCTTGTATTTGTTGTTCTTGTTCTCATGTGGACAATCGGCAACAAAGTGTTCGGTCTGCTGCCACAATTGAAGCAAGTTCTCTTTTTCTTGTTTGGGAATCTTCGTTTGCACCATTTTGTAGCCATTTGCCTTCATCCCCTTCCCATACTTCTTCATGAATAGGGCCATATCATCAATCTTCTCGTAATCAGCCCCATCATCTTCATCATCACTTGAGGAAGAGATTTCATCAATATTTTCTTGCATCTTCTTCACTTCCTTGTCTTGACTTATGGATGCTTGCTTGCTGCCTTTTGTCTTGTGTGATGAGCATGACTTGCTTGTCTTGGATGCCTTTAGAGCAACATCCTTGATCTTGATGCCCTCAAGCTTGGCTTGCAACTCACCAAGCTTCTTTCTCTCATTTGCTTCTTCCATTTGCATATCATGAGTGATCAACCTTCCAAGCACATCATTGGGTGTAAAGTGCTCAAACTTCTTCTTGTCTCTAATCAAGGTTACCACGGTGGGATTCCTAGGTGTGTAGGCCTCTAGCATAACCTTGACAACCGTGTGGTCATCAAGATCCTCATCTCCAAATCCTCTAATCTTGCCAACTAGGACCATCAACCTATCAAACATTTCTTGTGCACCCTCACCATCAATGATCACAAACCGATTGAGCTTTGCCTTCAACATGTCAATCTTTGCTTTTCTCACTTTGTCAACACCTTCATGTGCAAGCACCAAGGTGTCCCAAATCTTCTTTGCAATGTTGACATTCATCACCCTATTGTACTCATTTCCTTCTAGAGCACTTAGGAGTATGCTTGTAGCTTGACCATTGATGTGGGCAGCAGCTAGCTCTTCATTTGTTGGCGCCTTTGGGTTCACTTAGGTGGTTGAAATCCACTACACACAACTTCCCAAAGACCGGGGTGAAGTGCTTCAAGGTAAGCCCTCATCAAGTGTTTCCATTTGGCATAGTTGGTCCCATCAAATTTGGGCAACTTCCCCACGGGAACATTGATGTATGACTTCTTGTCGCGGTTAGTCAAATAAGAAGAGTAATTGAAAGAGATGGCAGCAAACTTGTTGTTGTTGACGCTGCCCTCCTCCTTCTTGCTTTCCTTCTTCTTCTTCTTGTTGTAGGAGACATCGTCATCTCCATCTTGAACTACTTGATAGCTCACTTGACTCCGCTTCTTCTTCTTGTCTTTGCTTTTCCCCTAGCTGCCCTTCTAGCAGCCCTTGCCTCCACGAATCATCTTTCTTTGCTCTTTTCTTTGGAGCTTCTCGGCGAGCTTCAAGCTAGCTTGCTCTTCTAGCTTCTTCCTTTCTCGCTCTTGTCTTTTTGCGGCTCGCCGTGCTTGTCTAGCGGCCTTTCTCTCGGGATCGGTAGCGTCACCCTTGATGGTGCTCTCGCTGGCCGTACCAGAGAAAGCTCGGCTGTTTGCTAGGCTCTAGCTCCTCCACAAATGACGGTGGACTTGCCTCCTTTGTTCGATCCCTCAGGTGCCTCCATACTTCACGCGGTGAAGCGTATCACGAAGTATCTAGCTTTGATACCACTTGTAGGATCGATGGAAGCCTAGAGGGGGTGAATAGGCTTAACCCCTTGAAAATCGTCTGTTAAAACTTTCAAGCCTTGTCCCGGATAACAACGGGCGCGGCCTTTGCCGCGTAAAAGGCGGCTTGCCGCGTGTAAGAACCAGAAGGTGGCGAAGCCGAGAATGGGACTTCTGCGCACGGTGGGCGTGCACCGCTGCGCGTCCACTGGCGGCTTGCTTGCCGCGGTCACTTCCGCAGTGACCTCGAAGTGAATCTGCGTGCTTCCACTTGCTTGGAGATGATTCACCTAGGTTCACGCACACAAGTATCTCACGAGAACACAAGCTCTAGGCGGCGAAACCTTGCCACAAAGTAGATCGGGTCGAAGCCCTTTCTCACAAGACAAATATGCAACAAAAGTAATGAGACAAGGTGACACAAGGATTTGACCCGTGGTTCACCGCGCCACAATGAGGCCGGGCTACGTCCACGTTGTTGAGGTTGCCACACAAGGCTTAGCTTGCCCACCGGCTTGCTTTTTCCCTCGTTCACAAGTCTAGGGAGTTAACCCTAGAGATGTGGGGTAATGTATTCTTTGTAGATCAAGGTTACAAACCTCCCAAGGCTGCCACACGAAGGGGGGCAAGCTCAAGGGCGACGCCCTAGCCGTCTAGGAGCAAGCTCCAAGAGTAAAGAACCCTAGGGTTCGGCCAAACGTGAACCAAATGCTCTTTTGAGTGGGGAAGTCGTAGATCCGGTCTCCAATCGAAGTTTGCAAATTTGTTTCCCTCAAGAATCCCAGGTGGGAAGTGAGAGATTGAGTGGGGAGCTCAAGGTGCTTCAATGGAGGTGAGAGAGAGCAAAAGATGGTCTCACGGCTGTTACGGTCGGGAGGAGGAAGAAGAAAGTGAGCCGGGTGACCGTTGGGAAGGGGTAGAATGGGTATTTATACCCCCCACGGACCCAACGGTGCGATTAAGTGTGGCACTGCCGCGACCGACACGACGGCTTGCCGGCGTAAGGCGCGCTGACTTGCCCGCACCATTCTTGCTGCTTGCCCGCGCACCGACTGGCTGGCGAAGTGTGAAACACGGTGATTTGCTGCTGGTCGCTTGGAGTTGTGTGTGGTGTCGGATTTGATGTTTAGAGCACTTGGTCCACGGATACCCGAGAATCCTATGATCCCTCTTAATAGTCCGGCATTTCCTAAACTCAAGATTCAAAACATAAAGTAATTTAAACGCCTTGATCCAGGAAACACCATTGTCTAGCGTATTTGGTACCTTTGGACCTGTTCACCAACTCCATATTTTAATCCCCGCATGTCATCTTCGTAAATCTCATTAGTCCCCTAATTCGGTGGTCATCAACGCCAAAACCCACTTAGAGCTTGATTGCACTTACGAGGGGAGAGATCAAGGTTCTGGGTATCTCTATTACTAGGGTTCTATGATAGCAATTACACTCTTGCACTTTGGAGCAACGGTTCCTTTCCAACTCTCGAGAAAGGCTGGGAAGAAGGTATTTGGGAGAAGGCTGCCTAAAGCTCTACGAAGGACTACAAAGGCCTTACAAGGCTGTCACCACAGGGGCTACCACAACTATTCAGGTGGGATTGGGCGCAACCTCGGGTAACTTATAGCCTAGACACCATATCTATACTATAGATTACTACTCTAGCTACCATGAATAACTAGAGCACTCAATACGAGCGGAGATCCCATGCAATAACATAACAACTATGCTTAACCAATTATATAAAGATCATGGATGTAAATAGAGAAGATAAATATATGAAGCATAAATCTTCCAAAGATAAGATATGAAACATACCAATCTCGTAGACATCTCGGAACCAAAGTATAGCTCAACTCTCCTTTAGTCTTGATTAGATCTAAGTTAGATCTAATCTACTTCTAATACATAGCTAATCTACTTCTAATTACATGGCTAATCCTCTTCTAATCTTCTTCTAATTCACTAATCCCTTAGAGAGAGGTTATCCTTACTTTGGGATACCTCTACAACTAAGAGATAATGAAATAAAATGAATTAGAATGAGTTAGGGTTTCACCCCCGGGGTCGGGGGTCTTCTTATATAGGCCTTGGCGATGAGCGATGACCATTGGATCAAACCGACCTTAGCAGCGGTGTAGATACAACCTCAAGGTCGGTGGTAAACCGACCTACGAAGATGAGCCTTTGATTGGCTCTTGTAGCTTTGGCCCGGCCTAAATGCCCTTTGGCGGCCACCGGGGCCCGTAATCACCTCTCGGCCTCCCGTTTGTTACGGTGTCCTCCGGTATCTTCTAGAGTGTTTTAGTCCACATTTTGGATCGAGTTACTTCACGGTTAAGTCTTGTCATCGTATGAGATGTATCTTAGGAACTTTCTCCATTCTTCTCTGCATTTATCTGTTAAGTCCACGAAAAGATATAAATCACCAAAGCTCATGGAATTATGTTAGTAAAAACCCTAGTCTATGTTGATATTCATTTTACGCCCTTATTTCATGCTTAGTTGACTATTAATATTATGCTATAACAGGTGTCAACAAGTTTCCCCAAGCTTACCCTTTGCTAGTCCCTAGTAAAGCCAAACTTAGCAATGGGTCAGGAGTTCCTACAACGCTTTCTCACCTTAAGAGTACACAAGCTTTCAAACAAAATTTCTCTCTAGATAAGAATAAAATTTTCAAAATTTACCCATATTACCTCTTACCTTTTGGGGCTTATATATCTTTTTCTTTAATCTTGGGTAATTGAAAGAAAGAACAATCAAGTCGAACACTATATCTCAAACTCTTTTGTTCAAGCTGTCCTTCTGGAGTTTTTCTTTGGTTTTTCAAATAAAACTCAAAGTTCCTCAAGTATGACTCTCTCTAATCTCTCATTTGTGGTATTTGTGGATCCTTCCTTAGGCAAATAGGTAATGATTGCCCTTCTCTCTTATAATAATAATATTTTTGACTAAGGCAATAATATACTATGCCTTCTTCTCTCTCACCCTATATATCTAATGCTTAAGTATGTGGAGCTTATAGGTAGGAGAAAAAATAATTTTACTTACTAAGCATATATTGTAAATTCAAGCAATGGATCCAAAGATACAAGTCACACTGATCAAATGGTGCATGTGTATAGTGGATAGAATATGTATATGGTATGGAATGTAGTAGAGTATGTAGTGAAGTGAATAGTATAGATAGGGAATCTTACTTTTTGCTCCTTTTAGGAATCTTCTCTCTTTTTTTATTTTGAAACTTTTTAGAGAACCTGGGTTGTACCTTTTTCTTTTTTTTTTTTTCAAGAGAGGTGGGCTCTGCTGGCCCTAGACTTTTTGTGCATTATTTCCTCTCTTATAAAGATGTGGGTTCTACTGACCCTCGGACACTTATCCATTATTCATCTTTATTTAGAGATGTGGGCTCTACTCGCCCTCGAACACTTGTCCATTTTCATCTCTATTAGGGAGGTAGGCTCTACTCGCCCGTAGGACTTTTGTCCATTTTTCATATCCCTTTCTTTTTTTTTTTTTTTTTTTTCTTTTTTTTTATGATACAACGCAGATCTCTTTTTGCAATAACTTTTTGAGAGGTATAAATTTTTTGGAGCTTTTGTAAGATATTGGCTAGCAATGAATGAGTGGATGGGTATATATATAGTAAGTGTATATGGAGTGGATATAAAAAGTGGAATAAAGTGGAATAAAATGAGTGGAGTGTACATGATCGGCATGACAAGTTTCTAAGGATTCGACAAAGATTGAACAAACTCAATGCAAAGCAAGCGAGCCTATATAAATTTTTCAAAAGGTTTTTCCTAATCTAATTAGCATATATATATGGTCGTGGTAGGAGGTTCACACTCTTGTCACACAGGGAACTTATCATGTGCATTTTCAATTTTCAAAATATAAATCTCCGAGAAATCTAGTGTCACTAGGAGTAAGATCAAATAGCATTTCGGACTATCATATATCATATCCTTCAATTACCTAGACTTTAGAGCAAGCATTTGCTACCCACGAGGTTTCGAGGTTCAAAGCAAATCTTCAAATCAAAGCGGTTGCATTTTAAAAGCTCGAGAGAAATTAAGCTTGAAAGGTAGGTACTTGAAAGGAATTACAACGAACAACTATTCATCATCTCCAAGGCTAGAGATTATCTTGAGTTATTTTATTCTCACACTCTAATAAAGACTCTTAATAAAGACTAGATAGACTCTATTTATTTCATTTCCTTAGTTATGCATCTTTTTATATTTTTCCACTAAAGCAAACAAATCTAGCAAAAATTAAATAAGGTAAAGGGATACTTATACGGATACATGGGGGTTGCCCTCCCCAAGCTAGATGTTGACATAGTCTTCAATGTTCTTGATGGTTGGAAGAGATAGATAGTGATGGTGGTGATTGATCTTCTTTAACTTATTTGGACACCATATGTGTCATGTCTCTCTTCCTTGGGATCTGCTGAACTCAAATAGACAACAAAACTAGTGGAACTTGATTAAGCATTAGGGGTTAGCCACGTTGCTTTTTTGTGCATGTCTGGAAATCTTTCGGCGAAACATTAAATATTTTTGGGATTTTCTATGCAAATAAGGATGATGATGCATGCATATTTATTTTATTTTTATGCCACCACAGTAAATATCCTTGTGGGTTATTACACACCACAAAATTAATCACATGGGGCTTAAAGTTTTTCAATGCATATGCAACAAACAAATATTATTTTTCTTTTCTAACGTAAGGCTAGTGCTATAATGTAAATATGCTAAAGGAAAATGCTTATGCAATGCAAGGAGATAAATATGGATAATTATCGATCTTACCTTTTCGGACGAGTTCAGTGTTTTAAGTCCTCTAAACGAGACTTCTTACCTTGTTGTTTCTTTGAGCGTATTATCGATCTTAACAGTTATGCTCCTTGAGATGGTGAAGGATGAGCGTCACCCATGTTCTTAGCTGGTCTTATGAGTTGGAGTGAAGCGTAAGCGACTTCTTGTTTATTGTGCATACTAGTAGAACATTCACTTGTCAAATTTTGGAGAGACTATTAGGTTTCTCCACCTTTTTGCTCAAAGTGTGTCCTACTTGCAAAGTCATGGTAGAGATCAAGTGCATGGGCTGTTGGTGGGAAAACACCAACGGAACCAAAACCATTCATTCTCTTCTAACCATAGGCACAAAGATAAACAAGATAGAGTTAACTTGTTTTATGCTTTACTTAAACCTAACTTGGGTGACAAGATCAGAAGATTGAGCATGATTGTTTGTGATTAAAACATTCAACGAGATCAAATCAAGCTCGTTGACTCTTGGAAGGGTTTTCTTATCTAAACATCAAAAGCATGATTATGATTCTTCCAAAGCAAGGTAAGCAATATTCTAGCTTACAAGATGAGGACTAAGAAATCAAGAGAATGGTGGTAGGAACACTTAAAGAAACAAAACATGTTGAGCTAATGAAATTGGATCATGCAAGGTTGTTACTCTAACAAGTTTGATTCTTTATTTATGAACAAACCATACTTTAGGAAAAACTTTAGTAATGACAACTTACCATCAAGATGTTACCTTATTATTGGAGTGTGACAGCGTAACACCTTGTGGTAGTCCTTTTCTTCTATGGCCTCTTGTGTATCTTGTTCCACACTTGTCTCTTTATTGTATCATCCTTTCCTTCTTGTCTTTAAATTGTGCTTAGACCTTTTTGCTCCTCTCATGATTTTATTCCTGTAATATTAGTTGACAACAGATACCCGAAGGAATACAAGTAATTGTAAACAAGGGTAGAACTGTCATGGAGCTTAAGGTTGCTTTTATGCCAGAAGAAGTTTGGTTGGAAATTTTATATGCTCACCATTACTTTCTCTCTAGTTGAAAATTTTATGATATCTTAAGTTTGATTTTGATGTAAAACATTTGTAACCATTCAAACTTAGATAGAGAAAGTAATAGTGAGTAGAGGGATTGCAAACCGGCATGTCGTGAGTGACGGGAGCTTGAGTAGAGGAAGAGTATTGTCGGATGATCTTTAGAGGAATTGACCTTCCTCCCCATGCTTGGGCCTTCCTATCACTCGGCACTTCAATTGTGAATCTTTGGACCATCCTTGATGGGTGTATTGCAATCACCATGTCCTTAGACAATGTTCATCCTTTGTTTTGCAAGGTTAGTGACAAAAATACCCGAAGGGAACTTGTCCTAGGAACATATTACTTTTTACCATGAGCCATCATGTGCTCGGATATATATATTATTTTTATTTTCTTTTTAGAACATAAGACAAAAAATTGTATATAAATATGTGAGTTATATTCACTTACCTGTCTTTGATGTTCTTATGGCCTGTAGCTTTGTCCATCCACTTCTTTAGAGTGTTTACTTTTTTGTGATCGTGTTGTATGACACTCTTCTTCATCGAATGGACATAGCATAGACCTTTCTGCAAAATGTTAGTGGACACATACCGAGGAAAAAATACAACATGGTTGAAGCAGGGGTTATTGTCCAACGTTTATATGATTTTATCTATGCTAATGAAAAGGTGATTCATTGATTACTCTTAGCACAGATTTTATTTATTCATGTCTTATAACAATTTTTTTTTTTTTTTTTGTGTGGCTGCACTCTAGCATGTGAATCAAGGCAAAGGTAACTTGTAGCAAAAAGAGCGCGAATGATTTGATACTTACAATTTTTCCATCAATGATGAATGAGTCGTGTCTTTTGCACAAAGTTGGAGTTTATCATATGCCTTGCTTCATCTTTGATATGAGTTTATCTCTTGACTTACTTTAATTGGATTTTTAGAATTTTTCTCGCATGGGTTAGTCAACACAAAATATCCAATGTCTACACAAGCAATTCTTAGTTCAATAACTAAACTAGACTCCATGTCTAATTCAATTAAGGAAGGCTATTTAACCTAAGCACCACGCTTAATTTAAGAGCCTTTATAAGTATAGCTAGTACTTCAAACCAAAACATACTATAGCGAGACAAAGGGTGACATAAAAAGTACTAAAGAGATTTACTCAATTAGAGACGAAAAGAGCATGATCATGGTGAGGATTTTTTTTTTTTTTAGATGCAAACATGGATGGATGCAAAGAACTAAACATGCAATGGATCGACTATGAGAATACATAAACTAAGCGGAGTGAATGCATGAGTTAATCAAGTAAACATGCAATGCAATGCAAGAAATTAAATGATAACTACTCAATCAATTTATAGTCCATGAGCAAGACTTTCTCACCTTTTAATCGTACTTACCACGATGTGCAGTTTCTATGTACGTCACTTGAGATGTGTGCATTGAATTCTTGTGACGGCGACTTCTTCTTCAATCTATACATGGTTAGCATAATATATTTAAATACATACCTTTTGAGATAGCAGGGTTCCAATGTTGATGAATCTTGAATGATCAGGCACCCTGGGTTCTTCAATCTTTTTTTTTTCTCTTCTTGTGGAATCTTGTCGGAGGAAGATTGCAACGACATCTTTTGTCCTGTCTATTCCACAATTCAACAAGAACAAGGATAATCCTACTAAAGCTAGTGATATACTAAATTAGCGGAACATCATGATCATCATTAGAATCTTTAGGCCAATTGCTTCCCTAAGCAACGGCGCTAAAAAGCTTGTTGGCATTTGTTAAGTGCTAAAAGAATATGAAGGATTACGCAGCGCACAAAACACCTACCATTGTAGCTTTTCCCTAGGATGAGTATTCTAGAGTATCGTATCCACGAGGGAAGCTTTGGCTAAAAGAATTCTAATAAGTCACAATCATGTATCCACTAACTTAGCAAACCACTAGACTATAGTGAGAGGGTAAATGGTCAAGGGTAAGTAAATGTCAAAGCATAAAATAATATTCTAACTAAGATGTCAAAGACTAGTTAAACTAATCAAAGAGGTCAAAGGGAGAGATCAAGGTTCCCGGGTATCTCTATTACTAGGGTTCTATGATAGCAATTACACTACTGCACTTTGGAGCAACGGTTCCTTTCCAACTCTCGAGAAATTTGGAAAGAAGGTAGTTGGGAGAAGGCTGCCTAAAAGCTCTACGAAAAACACCAATCCGAGCGTGGTGGACTACAAAGGCCTTACGGGATTTTGTCACCCCGGGGCTACCACAACTATTCCGTGGGATTGGGCACAACCTCGGGTAACCTATAGCCTAGACACCATATCTATACTATAGATTACTACTCTAGCTACCATGAATAACTAGAGCACTCAATATGAGCGGAGATCCCATGCAATAACATAACAACTATGCTTAACCAATTATATAAAGATCATGGATGTAAATAGAGAAGATAAATATATGAAGCATAAATCTTCCAAAGATAAGATATGAAACATACCAATCTCTGTAGACATCTCGGAACCAAAGTATAGCTCAACTCTCCTTTAGTCTTGATTAGATCTAAGTTAGATCTAATCAAATTCTAATTACATAGCTAATCTACTTCTAATTACATGGCTAATCCTCTTCTAATCTTCTTCTAATTCACTAATCCCTTAGAGAGAGGTTATCCTTACTTTGGGATACCTCTACAACTAAGAGATAATGAAATAAAATGAATTAGAATGAGTTAGGGTTTCACCACGGGGTCGGGGGTCTTCTTATATAGGCCTTGGCGATGAGCGATGACCATTGGATCAAACCGACCTTAGCAGCGGTGTAGATACAACCTCAAGGTCGGTGGTAAACCGACCTACGAAGATGAGCCTGATTAGCTCTTTTGTAGCCTGGCGGCGGCCTAAATGCCAGCGGCGGCCGGCCAAAGCGGGGAATCACCTCTCGGCCTCCCGTTTGTTACGGTGTCCTCACGGTATCTTCTAGAGTGTTTTAGTCCACATTTTGGATCGAGTTACTTCACGGTTAAGTCTTGTCATCGTATGAGATGTATCTTCCGGAACTTTCTCCATTCTTCTCTGCATTTATCTGTTAAGTCCCTGAAAAGATATAAATCACCAAAGCTCATAGAATTATGTTAGTAAAACCCCTAGTCTATGTTGATATTCATTTTACGCCCTTATTTCATGCTTAGTTGACTATTAATATTATGCTATAACAGGTGTCAACAATCATCCAAGGGCAAGTCCAAGAAGAAGGAAGAATCAAGTGAAGAAGAGGACAATGCTTCTTGTAGTGGAAGTGATGATGAGCAAATAACCCTCTTTGTGAGAAGATTTGGCCAATTTATGAAGAAGAAGGGCTACACCGCAAGGAGGAAGAAGCACTCTTTTAAGAAGCATGATGAGAACATGAAGTGCTTTAGATGCCATGACACCGATCATCTCATTGCCAAGTGCCCTATGATAGTGATGATGACGAATCTATCAACAAGGCAAGAAAGAAGAACAAGAAGAAGAAGAAGAATGAATCTCATGTTGCTACATGGGATAGTGATGCTTCATCTTCATCAAGTGATGAAGAAGATGACAAGAAGAGCAAGAAGAAGGGATATGCATAATGCGGCTATACAAGAGAAGATTTCTCTATTTGACACACCCTCTTCATGTTTTCATGGCTAAGGCCGCTAAGGTACAATCTATCACTATGAATGATGATGATGCTAGTGATAGTGATAGTGATGTGGAGGAAGAGCATACCATTGAGGAGTTGCATGTCATGCTTGAGGATTGCACATCATGGTATAAGAAAAGTAGAAAGGAATGCAAGGGCTTGACTAAGGAGAGAAACACCCTTAAGCAAGAACTTGATGAGCTTCGGGCATCTTATGAGCATCTAAAGGTAGACCATAAGAAGCTTGAGAAGTCTCACACCAAGCTTGAAGAAGCTCATTCCTCTCTAATCAAAGAAAAGGAAAGCATGGGCATGCATGTGGCTAAGGTTTATACTTGTAATGCTAGCATACCTTGTGATATTCTTGTTGAGCCTTTGCCTACTCCTACTTGTGTTGCTCCTTCTAGTTCTTCACCTAGCACATCAACTTCTACAACCCCAAAAAGGCAAAGCCGCCTTTGTTACTCACACAACTTCGTTTTGTGAAAAACAATGGTAGTTATTGCAAAGCTTGCAAGCAAGTTGGTCATTGTTGGCATTTGTTAAGTGCTAAAAGAATATGAAGGATTCTGCAAGCGCACAGAACACCTACCATTGTAGCTTTTCCCTAGGATGAGTATTCTAGAGTATCGTATCGACAGGGAAACTTTAGCTAGAGATTCTAATAAGTCAGTCATGCATCCACTAACTTAGCAAACCACTAGACTATAGTGAGAGGGTAAATGTTAGAGGATAAGTAATATAAAAACAATAATAAACTACCTA